>CAODLS011081560.1:0-12121 GCA_948243855.1 Flueggea neowawraea | reverse complement strand
GCCAGCCTAAAAAGTTCAAATCAAAAGCCAAATAAAAATTTAAAGGCAAAGAACTGAAACTCAGAAATTGGTTCATAGTGCAATTAAATTCAAGATTCCCATTCTTCTCAATTCTTCTTGGAAACCAAATTATCAAGAACCTGTGGTACAATATTAACAGATAATTTAATTTTGCGAGTGGGAAGATGATTTCTAAGAAAGTTGCTAATTTTCTACATTCTTCTTTTTTCTCACCATTCCTACACATCTTAAGTAAAAGCTCTACTGAAAAAAAAATCTACACTTTGAAAGAGGCTGAATGTGTCTTTGTTTCCTTGTTTGGGGGAAGATCATTCTCATAGAAGTTTCCAGGGAAAGAAAAATCACTTGATCTCCTTTCCAGGAAATCATCAATCACCAAGACTTCATTGCTCAACATTGCATCATAAAGAGAATCTAAGGTGCTTCTAAAAATACATTGCATCCCTGGCTCCTCCCGGAAAAATACTATAGGGCCACCTTCCAAGTTGAAACTGCAGAATTTACAAAAGCACCTCAGTTGCTCCTAACAGACTTCCAAAACCACATCCATGATTGTCCCCCTCATTTACAGAAGCATAACTGGTCATTTAATTTAAGTCACCTTTCCAACTCTTCACTGCCTTTGTCCAATCAAAAGAGAGAAAATTCAAACCAACACGCCCCTTCCTCTGTGAAAACACCAAGCTGCATCTCACCATATGTGACAGAGGCCACTACCCTCCCCACTGAAAAGTCTTTCAACTGCTCAAATCTACCGTTAATGCTAATATGCTAAATTATCATCTTCTAATGATAAAGAAATCTGAAACTTCACAATAGTGAGTGAGAGATAAGATATTGCTTACCCTGCCGATTACTATCTGGACGAGATCCATGTTGCCCTCCCACTGCAGTTGCACCATTTTCAGGTGGTACCACCAAGGCTCTGCATTTAGGACAAGTATGTTGTCTCTCCAACCATGAATGAAGACATTGAACATGAAAAAGATGTCCGCAGATTAATTTCTTGGCTGTAGTTATCTCTTCACGACAAATAATGCAGGTTGCATCACTTCTGCATATTCATCAGAAACAACAAAGAACAGAATCAAATGAATATTATCTTCTATACCCACAAAAAGAAAATGTGAAGTTATGAACAGTAACCCACGCATTAAGCTCCTCAGGTGTTGCATCTGGGAAACGATCATTCATATTTGAAGTAAGCTTGAGGTAACGAATGTTATCGGCAACACGAATTTTGAAATTCCTGAATGTCTCATAAAGCTCTCGTATCAAATGCAGAGGTACACCATAGTTCCTGTATAAATAATCTTGATGTCAGGAACAGAACATGGGAACTCTTTACAAACCAAGTATAAGCATAGAGATTACAGTTCAACTACAAAAGAGTAGAATAAAGTACATCAACCACAATAAAGCATACTATATTCACAATGCAGCAATGAATGAAGAAAAAATTTGGTAAAATGATAAGACTTTGTCATCAAGAAATGATAAATTTCTTTAAAAATTACACATGACCACTTCTACAAAGATTGACCACCACTAGAATGAATGATATGACACCTCATTTCACCTATAGTAATCTCACTATCGTTTCGCTCACTCAAAAGACTGCAATACCTTTGTTGTCAAAAGCAACCTTGCTTGTACTATGACAACAATATTCAATACAATTAACAAAAATAAAAGAGAAAAACAGCCATGCGATAGGTTAAACAAACAGTGACAATATTAACAATATTTCAGAATCTGACAACCAATTTACATGCAGTGAAAAAAGAAAACATGCAATTCAATTCAATTCCAACAAACACAATTCTCCTAACTGTACATAATTCCACAGATTTCACACAGAGCAAAAAAGAACAGCACAATACCACCAATAGAACTCTTTTTTTTTTCAATTATCAATTTCATTAAATTTAAAGAAAAGACCACAAAGAAATACAAGTTAAACAAAATCAATTAGATGCAGGACCATGTTTCAAATAAATTCTAAATAGAGTAAGTTTTAACAGAAAATCAGTTCAAAGAAACTCCAAAAACACAGCCAACCCCAGGCATGCCAAATCTATCAATTCAACAACAGCCAAAGGGACAAAGTAAACCTAGATCAGCATTACATCATACTTGTTTTTCCAAGAGATTACCTCCCCACAATAATCTCAAGAAAATATTAACCCATCAAAAAGAAGCTAAAAGAGAAGGATTCGAAAGCCCACAAATACAGCAGTCGCATGTATAAATATGAAAATTAGGAAAGAAAAGGTGATAAAAACAGCATATAGTTTAAGAAAAAGGTTGGTTACATACATGAAAATCACAAGGAAGAAGCAGAGGTACATGGACAAGTGAAGTAAGTCCCGAATGAGTTACAAGTAAAAGGTGTAGACAGCCTTTCTTTCCCATTGTCCTTCCATAAGCATATCACTCGCATAGAAAACGTACTTTACAAATGTTGAAACGGTTTTTGTTGCCAGTATCATATACCTGTCAAAGGATTAAGGACACAACAAAATTTCAAATTACGTGAAGCTTCATATCAAATGGTTTAGTACCAATATTCAGAAAAAAATTGTTCAGCTAAATGATGGGATATCTAAAAAAATTTATGGATTCTTTAATTACCACAATGTTTTCAATACGCAAAATTCAATATCTTAATCCAACCCAAAACAACAATAACAACAACAATATGAGTGACAAAAGCATGGACAGGAACAACTTACTCAAACGAGAAAAACAGAGAAACGGAAGCCTGCTTCGTCTCCAACAAGTACTTAAACGAACTGTACAAAAACAGGCTATCAAGAAGCAAAAGGAACGCAAGGAAAGAAACAATTCGAACATGAGACAACATAAGCACAGTAGGAGTAGTCTTAATATACTCAACCCTCTTCTGAGCCAACCAATGCAAGGCCTTGATCAACAACAAGGCCGTAACCATAACAAGAAATGTAACCGAAAAGTCCTGCCTAAAGATAGTAATCGCGAAGAGGATTTCCATAAACTCTCTCCACGACTGCTCGTTCAACCTCTCCACCTCCGCTTCCCGAAGCGCCAAGGAACAACATGATGCATCCACATCGATTGAGAAGAGTATCAAGATGTAGTTGATAAGTGAAGACACCACCCCTCCAATAACCAAGATTTTGGTGGGAGTGGACCGGTCTATGTACGCATAAGAGTTCGACCAACTATTGAGTTGGTTATTAAATGAATTTTGGTTAACTCATTGGTTTAGTTAAGGTTCGGGTTTATGATTGGTTCAGAGAAATCGATCCGTCCGCCTTAGTGCCTATGGAGGAAGACTTCATTCTTCCTAGTACATTACATGTAGATTGCTCTGTGGTTCTTAGATTGTAGAAATATGTCTCGTTTTTTGTGTTTAATTATTTGTGGTTCGTGACAATTAACAACGAATTATTTCATATGCATCTGTATGTGTTCTTTTGTTGTGTATATCATAGTAGGATCTTGATCCTCTATTTGATTATTTATTAATTAATTTATTATTTATATTATACGTGAATATTTTCATTGGTTTACAAATATTTACTTGCTTGCTAGTTGGAGTATAACTATCAAAACAAGATAAATATCAAGTCTAAAAAAAAAGTTCGACATTTTAACTATATCCTACTTTTTTTCATTAATTAGTACTCGGAAAATCAGTTACTCAAAATACTAAATTAAAATTTACAGTATGTCTAGTTTTATTTATTTTAATATATGTCAACAAATTTTTATGTATTTACTTGGGAAAAATTAGTAAATTTACAAAAATAATGAATGCACTATTAGTATCGAAAAATACATATAAAATTGAAAATAAGAGCACATTTTCAGTTTAAAAAAACGAGTTAATTTGTAAATATCATGTTTTAAAATAACTTTATCCTCCCAAATTTTTATTTTGTAATTTTTTATTGGAAAATTAAAATAATTTATTATATCAAGTCATCAAACTAAAAGAATTACTTAGTCGAAAGTCGAAAGAAATTTCAACATATTATTATATCCTACTATTTTGAATTGTTAGTATTCGAAATAATCATATACTATAAATACTAAATAATAATTTGTGATATTTACTATTCTATTTACTATTTATTTCATATGATAACAAATTTTTTGTGTTTTATGTATGATATCGTAATTTTGTGTAACTAATTTTTTTTCCTTCAAATTGATTTGTTTAGATGGTATTAGAGCCATTCATGGATTTCACCATACACCATTCCTTCATTTCTTCCATTAATTTCCCTTTGTAATAAATATCTGACCTTTCTTTTATCAATATATAAATAGGATACCCTAAATCAAAATATACCAGTTGATTTTTTTCTAGTCCTTTTAGTGACACACAAATCAAAAACCAGCACTAGCTTTGGTCTCACCCATTCCAATAGAAAAAGTAATTGCCCTTCTTGGTGTAGAATCATGAAGGTGGCTCTAATCTCAACAACCAAATGGCAATTTGGAAAAGAAAAATACGGCTACATAATATGCTATACGTACGTAAGCAAGGTGAGAACCTCTCCCACGGCGACAGTCGTAGGACAACGGGGAGCACATCCGCACTGCTTCCACTGCAGCCGGCCTATGCACATGACCACGTGTCTCAAGGCATGAACTAAATAAGGCTTTCTATTCCTACTCTAGAACGCAAGAATCAGACAACACTCTAAGCCTAGACTTGGGAAACTAAACCCTTATCAGTGTCCTATACAGTACATCTCACATGTGTACAATTAACAGGTTTAATTCTCGATTCTCACTGTAATTTCAAGGCTTAGTTTGGTGTTGGCACGACATTTCAATTGTTCGATTCTTTGTACCGAATTTCATTTTTTGTTTTACTGTGACAAAACAAGCATCTCTTTTTTATTGGACCTAATAACTTTGTTGCCTCGCTACAGTTATGTAGCAAAAAATGAATCATGTAAATATGCATCAAAATCAAACATAGAGGTTTTGTTTTCTCACAACACACGAATATAAGTATATAACAGACTATAATGGAGCACACCAAACATCTTGTTATGTTAATGCCAATATTAGCATTGACAATTTTTGGCACAATAACATATTAATTATAGTTAGTACATATCACGATACTGATACGATAAGTAGACACACACCCGACTTATAATCGATATGAACTCCCAACAAAATAGTGCTTCTAATCGGTATAATGATAAAAACAATTGAAGTAAAATAAGCAAGATTGCCTCTCACACGAAGTCATGAAGGAATGATGTCTGGCAACAGAATTCCATCTTTGTCATAGTGAAGTGCGCCAGAGTGATGCAACGGTCTGCACTTCTCTCCCATTAAGATCCTCTTCTTGCATAGCTCCTCTTTACCAAGGCACTGCCTTTCACCTTGACCACCATTTTGTTCTGGTTTCGTTCCGATCCTCCTGCTTGACATCTTCCTCAAAGACCTTGCCATCTTCAATCTTTGCCGAGTCGTCAGAATTCTTGACGGAACTCTTGACAACTTCTCCTCACTTTCCTTTCTTCCACTCACAGAACCTCTAGCAAGCAGAATATCAGATATTCCAACCACATCCGTCTTCGTTTCGCTGGTTTTGCCTCTTGCGAAACTTATTCCGGCTCTGTTTTGAAAGAAACTTGAGAAAGATTGCATCTTTGAAGACTCTGATGTGAAGTTCCTGCGGCTGTGATCATTACTATCATTTCTGTGAACCTTAGAAAAGTAACCAATGTGTGATCTTCCCTTGCCAAATATACTAGACATAATTGAACCTAACTTCTTTGGAAGGAGAAGTCTCGATTTAGGCCATTTATTCCCATCCTTGGTGTGATCTACATTGCTGGCATGATCATCAATATCATCACTACTGTTGTTTCTCTGCATGGTCTTCGCCAGCAGTGTGGGAATCTTCAATCTAATCTTTGGTTGAAAAATTGAGACCATAAAGAAGTATGTTAGTGTAGAGTTTGGTGCAACATTAGGTGAGTTTTGGGTGAGTAGGGCTCTTTAAGTGCTTGGAATTTTTATTTTCTGGTACGGAGGTTACAAATGAAATGAAATGGAATCAGTTGTGGGGAGACGTGGGTTGTGGAGTTCCTCACTTTGTGGGACTTACCGTGTAGGTCTACCTTTTCTTTTTCGATTATGGTTAAAAAGGTTTTTTTTTTTCAATTTGAGCCAATCAAAATGTTGTTGTAGAATATTTTTACGATAATAAATTTGATAGATAATATCAAGTATGAACATTACTACAATTGGATTCAAACACTATGACTATTGAGATATTTTTCTTCATCATAATACATACATTATCCAGTATTTTGAATATTTAAATAAAATATAATTTAAATATTCAAAATACTATATATAAAGAAAACTTCTAAAATTTAATATAAAATTTGTTTTAAAATTCTATGATATTTATGTTGATATAATTTTGATGCTTTTATATTTTTTTTTAAATTTGAGATAATTTTTTATTATAATCTCAAATATTTATAAGAAAATAAAAATATATTCATACTATCCCGCATAACATCTGAAAATAAAATTAGTTAAATTCATACTCTATGACTATTGAGGTATTTCGGTTTTCTCAATTTTAATTTTTTTGATAAGTACAATTTTCATTTATTGATTTGTATTTTTCTTAAATATATACAGTGGAGCCTAACGGGGTATTCTACTATGCACATGTTATTGAGAAGGTTTCCGGTATAATCATCAAATCTCTCGGTGGCTCATCAAGACATATGGTATTAGGCGGACTGTGTCTTCCGTTTTAAGTTTTGAAAATTGTAAACACAGCGCCCCTTTTTTTTTTTATTTGGGACCCTACTGGACCATATTTTCGGTATTTGTGGCATTTAGCAAAGATTAAAATTTTAAATTTCAACTTTGCTTCAAAAAAAAAGTAAGTTTAAAAAATTTCTGCCAGAATAAATACCAGTTGAAAATATCATTTAATTAAATACTGGTTGAATAAATATTTTATCAGTTTTCAAATGGTAATCAATAGTTACTCACCAAAATGTTCAAAATGTATTTAAATGGTATCATAACATATATAAATATATATATGTGAGAAAAAAAAAAGACTATTATATCCTTCTTTATTTTTTATAATTATAAATATAATCTTATTTGTTTTTTAATAAGTGTAAATAAATAAATTTTTTATTTTAACAAAAAATATAAATTTTATCTATTTCAAAAAAAATCTAACAATTTCTAATTATCTTTAAAAAAATTAAATTTTCTTTAAAAAACAAACTTTATTTATTTCAAAAAAAATAATAACAATTTTTAATTATCTTAAAATAATTTAAATTTTGTTTAAAGACATCTAACAATTTGTAATTATCTTAAAATTTAAAGGTAATTGTGTTAAACAATTTGTAATGCTTTGCTTTTCATGTTGGTAGTTTGATCATCTTAAACTACTAGTTAAACAATTTGATTTCCCAATTGAATTTTATCTTAGGCCATATGCATTGTGTATTTTATTTTAAAGATAATGAAATTATTGATATCATTATGTGTTAATGATGATGTCGTCTGTTTCACAATTACTTTATTGTTATACACTAATCTTTTGAAATATATAATTCACCCTTGTAAATAAACTTTGAATATTCTATTAAATGAGTTATAGTTGTGACAAAATTAAACATATTATTTTACAGCAGGAGTTTAAATATTTGTTTGTATTTTGATTATATTTATGCTATTCAATAAGTAAAACCATCCTACAACCATTTTTTTTCATACTTAGATTTGTAAGATCTGAAAATTACTATTTACTTTCAGAAGAGATCCACTAATATGTCTTAACAAAAATATATGAGTTTGACAACTAGGAGAAACACGAAGGTTGTTGAATATGGCATTCACCCAATTATATGTTCATTGTTTGATGATCATCATTAATTTGAGTCGAATTTAGTATAATTAAATTAGGTAAAGTGAAATTACCACATATACATGTGTCACTTAAAGTTAAATGACTGAATGCACAAAATATTAAAACTTAGAGGGCCATACCGTGTAAATATGAAAATCTGACCTGTAATTTATATCTTGAGCCCATGCAGTTCAAATTTTTTATTTTTTTATTATGGACCGTGTAATTTCCTCTTATTTATTTTTTAATAGTATTTAATACGTATTCAACAGGTAATTCAAAAAGTATGTAACAAGTTTATAAGAAAATAAAAAAAATGATCAACAAGTTTTCAAATAGTATTGATTTTGTTCAAAAATGAAAAGTATTTAATTGGCATATAAAAAGTATTCAGTAAGTTTTCAAAAAAAAAACATTTAATAAGTTTTCAGAAAAAATAATTGGTATTTAATTGGTTTTCAAATATTATTTATGTATACAATTGGTACTCAATTAGTATTCAAATAATTTTCAATTATTTTCATCTAGCTGCTTTTGTTTAATAATATCCTTATGTTGGAATAAGATAACCTTGCTATCAATTATGTTCTGAATAGGGATAGCTTATCTCTATTATGAAACACCAATATAGAATAGTTTGTCCTTTTTTTCCAAACAGCATTGGAAATCATAACTCATCTACCTCTCTTCCTGAATCTGATGACGCAACGTTGTGGAGCTCCGCCGGTGAACTCGTGATCTACTCCAACGGCAAACAACGACTTCGGCATTGAAACCGCGACGACGAACTCTAATCTATTCTGAAGGTAAATGGCGACTTCGAAGCTGAAATCACGATGAAGAGAATAAGATGAAGAGGATGACGGCGGAGGGAGGAGAAGTGAACGACGGAGAGAAGAACAGGAAGAAGATGATGGCGGACCAGATGGAGGAGAAGCAAGTGACGGAGAGGAGAAAAGGGAGAGGACAACATTGTTGCTTGTGATAGAGAAGAGAATGAAGTGCGACGAAGACGACGTCAATTCTGGCGGTGAGGACGGAGACATCAGTGGATGGTGTGATCTCTCACAAGCGGCGGCGCTGCAAACGGACAACGGTGGTGCTCCGATGTGACCTCTTAAATCCATCTCCTCTATCTCTCTCTCATTTTACCCTCATTTTTTCTTTTTTCATCTCTGTATTTCTCTATCTTATCTCATTTTCAATCTCTCTGTATTGAAACCCAAAAGCTCAAAACCAAAATTTTATTTTAACGACCCAAAATAGATTCCATCAATAATTTTCAAAACAAAATCCATTCAATCAACAATATAACAAACAACAATTCATTCAATTTCCATTCAATTAACAATCAACTCCACCGATTTTCAAAAAAAAATCCATTCAATTTTCAACATAACAAACAAAAATCAACAATCAACACGTTTCTCGCCAATTGGCAAGAGAATTCTAATCACAACAATCTGAAGCTTTCAACAAAAGAATTCTAATCACAACAAAGAGAAGAAGACAACTCCAAAAGCTACTTCTGCAAATCTTCAAGTTGTGAAGAAACGATTACCAATTGCAAATTTTAGATTGCCGTTGCAAACCCACAAAGAAAACGAAAACCAATTCCAAATCCTCACCAAACAATCACAGAACCGGTCGGCCAAGACCTTGACTTCATCAATTTCACTCACATCCATATCATCCATTCCCATTAGTCCAACCAAATCCCTCTCCACCCCACTTTACTCCCTTCTGCCTCTCCTGCCTTCTCCTCAAGCTCCAAAATGACCTTGTTCTGTCCTACCACATCTTTTCTTGGGCCCACTCTCATGTCCCCTTCGCACTCTCCCTCCTCTCTTTCTCCATCTTCCCCCATTCTCTCTCTAAGCACCGCAAGTTCTTATTCACCGAAACCTTTGGAAAAATGTCGTCGTTTTAGACCTTCTCTCGCTTCGTTGCACGCAAAAGAAGAAGCTCGCTGCCACCATCACGCCGCCGGGGGAAATCACGTCGTCCGCAAGAGTGTGAAAGAGATCCGCCATCCTCCAAGAGGAAACGACGCTGCTGTTTCACTAGCCGAAAAAATGTGTCGACGGCGCCAGAGGAGAAACTAGGATTTTATTGAGAAAAATCGAAGAGAAATGACGATGAGTGAGAAACGATGACTGAGAAAAGTGGAAGTAGAAGCTGAAAGGGACGACTAGGGTTTCACTGGAACAGATCTGCTTGTGGTAGAGGGAGAAAGTACAAGGTAGAGAGAGAGAGACGAAAAGAAAAAGTTTGTAGAGAAAAACGAGAGGGAAATCCAGAGAGAAAGGAGAAGCTAGAAATGAGAAAAAAATATATAAAAAATGAATACAAGGGAAAAGTGGTACTTTCGTATTTTAATGTCAGCAAAACTTAACACTGTTAACTCGTATAGGCGCAATATGAGTGTAATAACTTGATTTTTTTTTACTATTATTTTAATAATTTTTTAATAATTTTTTTTAAATTAATTATTTTTAACAGATTAATTTTAGTTTAAAATATTATTAAATTAATTAATGATATTTTAGAGTGTTAATTTTTGTTAGTGTTAATAAAATTTTTGAAGTGTATTGGAGAGTTATTTTGAGTAAAAATTGGTTGGAATTAGAAAAAAAAAAAAAATAGAAGAGAATGGAGATAAGACCAAACAACAGGTCGTCTGGATGGGAGGATCAAGTGATGCGTCGTTTGCTGGAGAGGGAGCTATCGTTCGAGCGTGAATGCAGTCGTCCGTGAGCGTGCTTCTGGGCTGGCCGTGAACAACAAGTCGTTCGACTTGTCTGGGTTGTCTTTTTTTTTGTGGCAAAAATGGAATCGTTTTGATGGGTTATTTTAAACCCAACAAACCCCGCCTTTTCTTTTCTTTTCTTTTCTTTCCCTTTTTCTTCGTTCTTCTTCCTCACAAACCGAACTCTTTCGCTCTCTCCAGATTCTCTCCTTTGATTGGGCCTCTCTCTTCCGTCTCTCTCTCTTCCTCTTCAATCTTGATAGCTAACCAAGGTAAATGCCTCCTTCTCTCTCCTCTTTTATTGGTCATTTTTCTTGCATTTTTATTGAGTTCGGCCGAAGTTAGGTTTCGATTTTTGAGGTGATTTTTGGATGGTTTTCAGATGGATTTTTGTTGGGTTTTGACGGGGAGAGTTGGAAGAATATAAATGTAGGTTGAAAATGGAAGATTGGATGGTTTTTGATGAAAGAGTATTTTGGTATGATTCTTTGGGGACGATTTTAGAACGTTTGAGGTGGTTTTGGACCAAACCAAGGGTAGATTTGGGTTCCTTGGATGATTTTGAGATGAATGGTATGGTTGAAAACATTCAGTTATGCTTGGTTTGGTATTATGGACCATTTGGTGTAGTTTTATAACGAAAGAACCAAAACTGAAATTTTGCATAATTCTGAGTATATTGAGTATCAAATCTGATATTTAGCATTTTAGAGACGGAAATGTAATTTATGATAAGTATAGTGGTAGATTTGCAATTTTTAAAAATTGAGTATTTATTTCTGAAAATATTTGAGTATTGTTCTTTGGAATTGTCAGACCCGAGTCGGGCCGGTGACCGGCGTACAAGGTGAACTGTCTGTGGAAGCCCAACTCATGTCGCACAAGCCTCGGAGATACATATATTCTACCCAAACAATCGCTTATCAAAACATTTATTTAATAAAATACGATATACAAAAAATAGTATGAATATAATACTATCGAAATAAATATGAAACCTTCATAATATATTCAAAATCCAAAATACAAAAGTATAACTCAGTATCCCCACAGAAACCCTGTATGAAACTATAACTATAAAATAAAATAGTAGAGCCCGAATGGGGGCACTCACTGAATAGCAAAGAATGTCTCACTGGTGATGGGGTGCTGAACAGATGCTGAGCGTCAAAATATCTGTCAGACATACAAAGAAGATAGACATAAATAAAATGGGGGTCATGACCCAGTGAGGAAATAGCACTTCAGATTGTCTCATGCGTGCCTCACACAGATAGTTTTGAAAACCATTCAAAAGATACCGTACACGCATATACTGATATATCATATATACATACTACGTATGTAATAGCTTTCAGAAATGTTTTACCAAAACGTTCGCATACAAAGCAGATAGCATGCATTCAGACAATATCAGAGTATATATATATAACATAGTC
>CAODLS011081530.1:0-15226 GCA_948243855.1 Flueggea neowawraea | reverse complement strand
GCGGAGAAGATATGTAGGTTTGTACGTGAAATCTACAGGGAGCTGACCCTTATTGTCCCACATATGGATGAAAGCTTTGACATGAAAACAAAGATGGACACGATGCTACAAAGTGTAGTGAAAATAGAGAATGGTAACCAACTAAAGTTTTTGGACCAAAAGTTTGAATGTGATTAGTTATCGCTCATATTGCCACTGAACACATATGGGGTGATAATAGTAATCCATTAAAGACAGTAAGTCAAATTGTTTTAACCACACTAAGAATGGAAATTTAACTGGGTGCATTCAGGCATAGGGGTAATCTTAAGCTACATGCTCTTGATTTGTATGTCAGATTAATGCTTAAAGAAAGTTTTAGTTTCTTGCTTGCTCACTTTTGTTGTGGTATTTATGTGCATATTTAACTAGTTTTTATCAAATAATGCTAGTAATTTAACAGTGGGGTGAATTTTCTGTGTCAGCGTCTCCTACTTGGGTATGAAGTTTTTCATTTTCAGAAGCTTGTAGAGCTTCTGGTAAGGTTAAGAATGATGCTTGTCATTTAGTTTGTAAAAGACTTGAGGTTTGTTTTTGGATGTTCAGGTTAGGTATAGTAAATGGTCTACGAATCTTGTTGCTCATCTCTTAGCATCGGATTCTTTGTCAGGCATGATTTCCAGGGTTCCAACCCACCCCAGTTTGTTCTTGCGGTGTTAGCTGCTGATTCAGCTTCGTAATGAAATTCAGTTCCTTGTTTCTCAAAAAAATAAAAAACAATGAGAATGATGCTTGTCGTTTGTAATAATCAAAATGAACAGTTGTCCATTTTCAACCAAGTTGAATTTGGTAAGATATTGTGTTTTTTGTTTTGGATCCTCTGAATATATAATAATATTGTACTGGTATATCACATCACATAGTTGTTAATGAGAATTAGATTATAATTCTATCTGCATCTATAGCTGTATATATTTTTGTACTTCTTTTTTGGTTGTGATTTGACTGGTATTCTTAATTGAGTGGAATCATTGCTGCAGCTTGCTTTAGTGTTCACGTGAGAGGATCGGAATACATGCCATTGCTTGGATCTAGTGAGCCAAGTTCCTTTCTGTTGGGTGCATCTGACATTGAATTTTGAAGTAAATATTCTTTGCTTTCCATCATTTGTACTTTTTTTGTGGATTCTTTTAAACTATTTCACTGTTCTTTTCTACCACCTATGCAGAAAAGTTGTAGCTGTCGATCGCTGTGCAAAGACTATCCACCAGAGGCTGTTTTTTTGTTGATTGTTGGCGGGAAAGGTTTCAATCATCCAGATCTCATATTAACTGATTCACTGTTATCTACTTTTAGTTTATCCTTGACAATAGTTTGTAAATTGTAAGTGTCATTACTGATTACTTGGGCAGAGAGATTTTGCTTAAAGGAAAGAATTTGCATCGTGTTCATAATCAAGTTCAGGTGATTGTGATATCTGTTGTTGAGTTTGAAGGAATGAAATCCTTCATAACAGGGGGGTCGACACAAGGCTTAAATGAAGGTAAAAATACTCCATTACAAAAAACTTTGGCAGGCATTGTTCGATGTTCTTATTTTCTTGGATATTTGATTACTAATTTTCTGTAGCCAGATGCTTGAATCAGTAATACCATCATGTGGTCCTATGTTCTGTCCTGTTTTGTAGTACTGTGTAAAGTAGGGATTAAAAATTCTGTCCACAAGCATTCTTGGTAAGGGCCAGCCAATGTAAGAATTATCTGTTGTGATTTGCGCAATGTGACAAACAGGGTACTTGATGCTTTGGTCGAAGACGCTGCATCATTATTAAGTAGTGGGATGTCCCTAGTTGATTTAGCCAAGATGTTGCATCATTGATTTTATATATTTTGACCGGTTTAATGATTTTGATAAATATTTGAGTTGTTTAAATTATTAAAAGGGTAGAATTAATTAAAGTGTCAAAATTGTTGATAACGACAGATGGAACACAGGAGGTTGTCAAGGAGGTGATGCATCTTTTATCCGATGAAATATGCACAAGATGAGCATAAGTGTGTACTTGTGGTAGATTGCAAAATTGGATTGTGAAATTAGATAGAAAAACTCGAAAAAAGAGCATGTTTTATGCATACGTCTAAATGTCTGCAGTTTTATTATTCCATTAACAAACATTACCTATTACTGACCTCATAGGAGGTGGTCTAGCGGTAGTTGTACTGTCCTGTGCAACTCGGGTTCGAGACACACTAACATCTCCCTAAGATTACTCTGGATATTCTTGTGGGTATATTTCTCTGTTGGGTTTCTAACGGGTGTCGTGGTGAGTTTTCTTTCGTTATCATCGAGCAAAACAACATTTCATGGCGGGGAGTATTTGTCTGTATGGTTACGCTCAACAGGAATACGTCATTACCAATATTCATCCGCTCTTCTTTCTCATCGGAAAAAAATTACCTATTACTGAATCGATAGCATTATATTAGGTCAATATGTTTATTACCAACACCAGTATTAACGTAGCATACTTATTTTGGAATCAACAGCACCAGTATTAACAGTTCATTGTCAGCATTTGTTGATGAAGGATGTACGAATATATTGCATGTAAATATTGGTGGCAGGGCCAGGCAAATCTGACACAGAATCATGTAAGATGTGCTTACCTTTTCTTCTTCTGGCGTTTAGCAATTATAAGATATCTTTTCATTAAAATAAACGATATGTCCTTCAAAGTTGGTTCAATTCATGATTTCGCAATGGTACAAGACAAATAATCTTTAAATGTTAATTGGTGGCACTGTTGTTTTCTTAAATGAAACGAGACAAATGATATTCTTTTCAAATATTATGTCCTTACATTCGCTTTCTTACTTACGTGGTTTTTTAAATTTAGTCAGCGGTAAACTTTGCTGGATGTCGATACTATTTTATACTTGGTATTTTTATTTTAGAATGAATATAAATTAAGAAATTATTTTTACGTTTAGGGATATTTTAATAAACTGACAACGACAATTTCGTTTGTATACAATTAAAACTAAAAAATTTGTCTTACATAAAGAAACCAATATTTTTCTTAATGAAAATTGTTTAAAAGGCATCTTTCTTTGCAAATTATCGTTTAGGAATGTTAGTAATCTTCCAAAGTTCAGTCATTCTGGGTGGGTAGGTTTGACTACGACTTGTTGGCTTCGCCAATAGATATGATATATATCTGCCAGTAAAAGAATTTCTTAGTGAGTCAAAGTTGGTCTTGTAATATGGACCACCTCCATGAAGTTATGTTTCTACGTTATCATGCTCATGCGAAAGGGTTTTGAGACGTATTTTGCAGGTTTTTCGAAGTATTAAGTTGTACTTGTTTTACTCCGACGTGTGGGCAATGTCGCAGAAAATCTTATTTATGTGCCTCTTAGAATGAGTGAACTTGGAAGATTAGATTATTTGGCGGAAAATATAAGCGGACATATATCGTTAAAATTAACGTGTAATCTGAATATATCATAGTTAAGAAAAATAGATTAATTAAGAAAAATGAATTTGTGATCTAGACATTTTGTAGTTAAGAATCTTTTGTTTAGTTTATTAAATAGGTCGCGTTCGTGACATATATGTCTGATTGCTGGTATTATTAGCTATATATTATCTAAACAAAAGCTTAATTAGATACCATGAAATTAGTGAAGCTCTTTGATTTGACTCTTAATAGGATATAAAACTTACATGAATGAACAATGTCCACCTCGCCTTTAAAAGAATATAGCTAATGATTCCAACTAATCAGCTCCTATTTAGTAGTTTCACACAACTTACGAAAATTAAGCTAGTTCAAACAAAAGTAGAGAAAATTATTAATCGGCAACCATCTCCTTTTTCAAAGTGTTGTAGTGCTCATAAATATTTAGATTTTAGGGCAAACTATACTACAACTAACTTCTTAACAATAAACTCATACTCTATTTTGTTGAAGAGTTTTATTTGAAAAATAACTCGCTAAATCAGAATAAAAAATAATTTGACGCATATTAAAGAATATGTAAAAAAATATAGACCTTACAATCTTTATATTTTTAACATTGTTTGTCAAAATTCAAAAGTCACAGAAAGATTGATCAAGTTTTGATGGTGAAAGTCCTTTCACTCAATGATAATTACAAGAGAGTGTAATATTTATGTACAAATCAACTTCTAGAAGAAGCTAACATTATATATATATATATGACTAGTAACAAATATTAACCAACACTAATTTATTAGTCTAGTCAATAACCATTTCGATGGTTTGGTTTAAAAAAAATATATATTTATAAACGAGATTATTTAATCTCGACTACTATACAAGATAATGTGAGAACTTAGAAGCTTAAGAATCAACAAATTTGGCGCGGGCATATCTAGAACTTAGAAGCTTCGGGCCGGATGTGCTTGCCGCTTCCAGTTTCAGCATTGCACGTTCCACCGACTTCCACCTTTGTGTCGATCAATTCGTCAACCTCTACTTTCATTCTTTCCCAGAGACAATATAGAAACCATCTACCATTCAATGTTCGACAAAGAAACTGTCGTTGTCTCCTTGATTTATGAGTGCATTTATTGTATTGCGTTCGTGGTCCTTGTGAACAAGCCGACCGGTTCTTTGTTATAATGGCAAAGGACCATGTGCATGGCGATTGAACCACACACACACACACATATATATATATATATTCCTTCTCGAATTGATCATAGGTCTATTATAAAAAAAAATGATAAACCAACTTTTTATTGTAAGTAATCCAAAATATAAGTTAATTTCTATAATTGTACTTTTTATATATAAGTCAATATCCATTTTATCTTTCATTAAATTATATTGTCACCATTAATAATTAATGTTTAATTCTAATTCCAAGATAAATTGTTTCATCCTACGGTCACTCACCAATAGGAAAGAGTTTTATCTAGAAAAAAATAGGGTAAACTTAAAAAATGAAGTAAAAATTACTGCTTTTAAATATCAACTATATTTGTCCAAATTATCTATCAATTCGAGATGGAGGAAGTATGAAAGTGTAGTTTGTGTGTTGTCTCACATAGGAAAGAAACAAATTTGTCTTTTGGCCTATATGTTGACATCCACTCAATTTCTTAAATTGAGTTGAAGAGGAATAATAGGTTGGATTTTAAATAATATATTTAAAGTTAAAGATGGATAATTGGACATCAATGAAAATAAAAGTCAAGTCCAAATTGAAATTAAACTTTTGCCTTTATTCTTTTGGTCCCAATTTTTTGAAAGTATTATTGGTTACGCCCCAAAAGTCATGACTTTTCAGAATTTAACCGTTTATTCTTATTTGTTTATTTTTATGTCATTTCGTCATCTATATTAAGAAGTTTTCAGTAGTAGATTAATTGCTTGCAACCAATTAATTTTGAATTTTGTTGTATCCTGAAAGCGGTTTTGTAGTTCCTCATTTGCATTCATTGTGGGGACAAAATAATTACTTAAAAGAAAGTGATCTTTCACGCCTCAAAATCTATACATATCCCCATACTAGATTTTGTCGTAACAAAGTATATTTCTTCTCACCATTTTAATTTATTTGTGTTTGCTATCATTCCAATATCTTCTTTAGTTTATATTGAATGAGCTAATTTTAATGATATAACTTCCGTGCTTTGGGACACTTTGTATAATTATTATATATTAGACATATTAAAATAGTATATAAATTTTAATTTTTTAAATTTATTATAATTGTCACATATACTGATTAATTTCTATTATCTTTTATTTCATTTGGCATATATATTTTATTAAAACATTTAGTATTTAGATATCTTTTTGATATATAACTGATAAAAAAAATACGGTAGAAAAGGCTTTCCTATATTGAGTATTAAAATTTTTCTATACCCACGGCTTAAAATTATATTGGTCAAGGATAAATAACCACACATATTTAACAACACGAACTTTTTACAACTTGAACTGGAAAAAAAAATGTTGCATGTTTTGTAGCTTTATTTTCTGAGAAAGAAATGAATTTTGAAAATTTCAAGCATTCATTTACAAAAGAAAACTATGCAATCTATGTGATCTAAGCTGCAATTATAGAGTCAGCTCTGCTATTCGACATAATAGGCAATTGTTCAGAGCATCCAAATTAAGAGAGTCGCACGCCTTGAGGCTAAGTGGGTTGATTTTGATGGTAAGACCCTACTCTTATGTTTTGAGATTGTGGGTTCGAGGGAGGAAAAGGGAATTTAGATAGTATAGGTCTTATTCCGGTTTTAAAAAAAATTAAGAGAGTCCCGAATTTTTCTGCATATATTTTGTATAATTTATGTAATTTGATGTTACTTTGCATTTACAATATTAGTATTTTTCTAACATAAATGCGGTATAATAACAAATTTTTTGAGATATAAAATATCATTATTTCAAAATATATTATTTTTTAAAAATAATTTTTATATCAAAAGAGTCATATACTATATATAGTCTCATCATGATCAATACGATTCCAAGCTTAATGTCTTTATTTTTTGTTTTCCTGAAAGAATATTTATTTATTTATTATGTGATGATGACTGCTAGATTTAGACAGAAGATGAGAACTATAAGGACCAATTTGGAAGAACCTTATAATTCACAATTAATTAATTGACATACCAAATAGAGATAGATCCCAAGAAGCTATCACCTAAGAAATAATTCTGTAATGACGGTAGTTGTAATATTCTATCAACTTTGCAGCAACCAACTTGGCCTCATCTTCAACCTTTAAATTACTTCACTCGAGCATCATCGATTAATTGGTTTATTATTTCTATGAGAACAGAGAAAACTATAAAATATTCTCCATCCACTCCCTCAACCCAATTTATTTGCACCTTAATCATTTATGTTTTACTTGATCAAACCCTTTAAAGTCAGCTCTAAAAGTAGATATAATAAAAGTTGATATAAGAATTACAATTTAATCTCGGTTTTATTTCTCACATAAATTTAAATAGAAATCTAACATTACAAAGTGTGATTATACTTTTTTCTATTAATCACAATCATCCTACTACACGATTTTGGAGTAAATCTAATTGAATCGACAATTATATAGTGTCATTTAAATGTTATGCCAGTTTAATTGGGATAGTTGTCTAAGTGGATTGATCTCTTTTATTTTATTTTTTTTAAAAGATGTAATCATACTTATTAACAAAAACTTTTGATTAAAGAATCGCCATGCATGCATAAACCAAGATGGAATACCAAGAGAGAAAATTAAAGGGCTTCTGAGTCGCGTACAATATTGCACTCAAAAGCCTCCATTGCATACTCCTTTCCGTTCTCAGGAAGTACAACCCAATTGTTTCCAAAGCTCCCGGGTTTTATAATGACCTCTTTGCGAGGTAAATTCGTATACCTCTTTGCGAATTTCTTCGATTGCTTTGAAGGAAGACGAACTTTGATTTCCTTGTTTGATTACTGATTCGACTCAATCTCCCCCACTCA
Organism: Flueggea neowawraea; assembly: GCA_948243855.1. Taxonomy (NCBI): domain Eukaryota; kingdom Viridiplantae; phylum Streptophyta; class Magnoliopsida; order Malpighiales; family Phyllanthaceae; genus Flueggea; species Flueggea neowawraea. Next base: position 7,746 of record CAODLS011081530.1, on the reverse strand, counting down.
TTAATAATATCCTATGCCATTTAATTAGTCGACATTTTTTCACATTGATTTATAAATTTCTTCTTGACAGAAGTACATAAGTCACTATCACGATATTTATGACGAAAACAACACGTCAGTCTAGGACGAAACTCTACAAATTACAGTGGCATCTCCTACAAATTGACTATAATGTATATTTCCTCACCACAAAAAGAGAAGTAAAAAAAAAAACAACTACATATAATTCAAATATAAATTTTGATAGGTAGATTCAAAATGGTTATATATATTTGTGGTGGGAAAGTATAATTCTTCAAAAGGAAAGACAATACATATTATTCACAAAAAAAAAGGACAAACACATTCTCTTGAGATTTTTCTTCTACAATTATGCCAACACCTGATCATCATCAACCTCAGATCACATCTCTCCCTGGATACTTGCAAGAAAATGAGCTTACTCAGGAATGCAAGGAGTTGCTTCTCACACTACCCACTGAGAAGGGTTGGGTTGCTAATCATCTTCATCAATATCAGGGCTTTTGGCACACCACGAGGCAACTCCAAGGAGTCCTCTCGTGTCAGAATCACTTTCAAGCTCAAACCACTGATTTCTTGCTTGTTACCACTCCCAAGTCAGGTACTACTTGGTTGAAGGCAATATTGTTTGCTTTACAAAATAGAAGGACCTTTCCTGACCCCAAACAACACCCTTTACTCACAAACAACCCTCATGTTCTAGTCCCATTTTTGGAACATGAATACATTGATAAAAAGATCGACCAGTTCCCTGATTTCTCCAAGTTTTCTGCTTCAAGGTTGTTTGCAACTCATCTGCCATTTGTGTCACTTCCAAAATCTGTGGAGGATTCAGGTTGTAAGATTGTTTACTTGTGTAGGAATCCTAAGGATACTTTTGTGTCACTTTGGCATTTCACTAACAAGTTGAGACCTAAAGATAAGGGAGAGAATCCACTCCAAGAAACCTTTGACAGGTTCTGTAAGGGAGTGAGTCTCTATGGACCATTTTGGGACCATGTTTTAGGGTATTGGAAGGAGAGCCTTAAAACCCCTGATAGAATATTGTTCTTGAAGTATGAGGATGCAAGAAAAGAGCCTGAATTTCACTTGAAGAGACTAGCTGAATTCTTGGGGTGTCCATTCTCTATAGAAGAGGAGAATGATGGTGTAATTTGTGAAATATTGAAGCTATGTAGCTTCGAGAATTTGAGCAATTTGGAGGTAAATAGGAAGGGGAAGTTATCGTCTGGCGAGGATAACCAGACGTTTTTCCGGCGAGGTGAGGTCGGAGATTCCATGAATTATCTTACTACCGAGATGTTGCAAAAAATGGATCAAATTACCGAGCAGAAGTTGCATGAGTTTGGCTTGAAGCTTTAGTGTGTATGTGTCCTTCTAAATTGACACTATTGTATATTTTTATTAGCATGTGTCCGGTGTTGTCTACCTGTAATATTTGGTTTTGTATGTCGTTGTTATTTGAGTTCATTTCACGTTATGCATTATTTTTAAGAGTGTAGATAAGAAATAATGGATTAATTATTTACAATAAAAAATATAATATATTGCGTTATTTATATACAAATATATCTTATGGGTTAGTGGTTGAATAATTCCAGCCAAATAAATTGAGGACGAAGGTCAATCCACCTTGCAATCTCTGAGCTTCATTTGAGAAAAATATCGTTGGTCAGCTTAGATCATCAATAGATAGAGCACTAAGGAAACGTAGGCAGATCGATCAGGCAGTGGTTTGAAATGATTTAATGTTGTATGTCTTCATATGCGTACTTACTTATAGTCTAGTACAATGATTAAGGATATTAATTATTAAAAGTGATCACTAAATTTCCACAATATTAGTCAACTCATGGTGGACAATAATAATGATCACTAAATTAGTGAGTTTTTTTTTTCTTTTTCAGCAAACCACCAACCCTCCTATATGTCAACTTAAATTAGGTACATCACAAGTATCACAACTTATCAATTCGTTATTACTAAAAGGGATTTTAACTCTCAGTCTTCTCTTTCAATAGTTGATAATTTTAAAAATAAATATTAATTGAGAGAGTTTCTTTCGAAGTTTAATCATATGTAATCTAATGACTCCCTCCGTCTCATTTTACGTGATATAAAAATTAATTTGGATGTCCCAAGAAGAGTAAGACTATCTACATTTTTTACTCCATAATTCCTAATATGTCCTTATTTAATTTTTTGAATTCCTATATAAAAGAGTTGGTCACTTTTCTACTGATAAACAACATTAATTATTTAAATTAGTGTAAAAATTATCACATAAAATAGGACGGATGTCTGAGAAGGAGGAGCATAGCATTAAGTTTGGGTCCAATAATTTACGACTCTGGAGGCGGATTTAATGTGAAGGCATAGATGACATTATTAACGGCAAGAGCAGAGACAGCGCAAGGTCGTACATTGTGCCATTACTTTCACTGCTTCACTCCACTAAACACCGCCTCATAAATATTTCCATAAATTTTATACTCGTTTCTGTAATAAAATTGTCAAGGAGTAATTTTTAGATACAGAAATTTAATTAGCTAGTTTTTTTTGGATTAACTGTACTTGTACAGATTGTAAAAAAAAATATACGCTACTTAGATCTGCGAATATTTTTGGTGCTGAATTTTGGAAAGTAGATGACAGATTTTGAGTAGTTTTTTTTCCTTGAACTTCTTCACGCATTCATTTGTTTTTGAACTTTTTTTTAATAAATAGACTAACCCATATAAATATCGAATCAATTAGGCTGAACTCATATTTATATAACAATATGTTCGGCTGAATTAATTAGGTTGAACTCGTACGTATTTATTTTTTTAACTTTAGCTGCAGTAAACTGTCTTTAGCCTCCTGGAAAAAAAAAATCGTCTTCGACCTCTCTATGCTTTAGTGAATACAAAAGTCCAATTTGTTAAAAGAACTGCGAATCGGTTACCTACTTATTACTTGCACGTTGGATCATTCATTGTCAGCTTTATATCATTCAATGTTAAAAAAAAAAGTCCATATATGAAGGTTATCCCCTCTTAATTGTATCTGGGCTGCTCTTGCAGCTTATTTAATTTAATGAAACCATTAGTACTTGATTTTAAAAAAAAGGGTTTTAGTACTCCTATATACGTCTGACTTGGAGAATTCTACTGTATATATCATATAATCTAGAAATAAATTTTTGGTTGAACTCACCAAATGTTTGATGTTAATTTGTACACATTTACTCACAAAAGTGTCCCAGTATGCCCAACGAATGGGCTTATTGTGTTTAAGAGTTAGTGTTTGTTTGAAATTAGGATTAAAATTTTTCTGAGATTGTAAAACTATGTTTTGGAATCAATCGCAATTTTCAAGTGTTTATTAATAACTTGAAAACTGTGGTGCACAATCATAATATGTTCACAAAACTCTATTTTAAAAAAATAAAAATTTGTTACTTTTCTCACTACAAAAAATTAAAAATGTTTAATACACTTTTAACCATACCGTCTTTTACATTTATTAAAAGGAACTTTTATACAACACCTTTGTCAACCATCGTGTGCTGATAACACTTTTGCAAACCGCAACATCAAATAGAGTTTTAGTTGATTCATCTATATAATGTTTTTTGGAATCGTATGACATTCAATTTGAAGATGTCAAATCTAAACTAAAAACTTTTTTCACAATAATGTAATTTAAGTAAACTTAATGATTCTTGTGGTTCAAGCCTTTCAAACAAAAGAAAACTTAAAGAGCAAAACCATTTATTCATGGAATAAAGTATACATGCTGATTTTTCAATTTAGAAAAACGAATGCATGCACGAGAAAACAAGATGAAAAGCTGGCATAAAAACTAAACGTAGAAAATGTGATCTTATTTAGTTATTTTTGTCTTTTTGGGAGAAAATAAGTTAGTGTCAATAAGGGTTTGCAAAGAAAAGAGATGGGGATAATTACATAATTATATTAAAATAAAATATTATTTTTTAAAAATAACATGTCAAGTTTGTAAATATTAGAACTGTCACCTTATGTTTACCACATATCAAAAATGTCATTTTTTTTGAAAGTGCGCGAGAAATTGCCAAAATTTTGCGAGAAATTGACTTTTTCATGAGAATTTGATTTTTCCTTAATCCAAATTGTGTTGGGTTCACAATAGTTCACAATAGAGTATACAATTCATATCTTCAAAAAACTCTAAATGATTTTTTTATTAATTATTTTGTTTACAACATTCAACAAATTTAGCATTCTTTTTTGTCGCAATAGTTCACATGTGTGTTTTTTTTTTGTTTTACACAATTTAAACCGTTCACAATGGTTCATACAATTTATATTTTTTAAAAAAATCTAAATGAATTTCTTTTCAATTTTTTTAAAGAATTTTAAACTAATTTTACCATCAATTTTTTTCCAGGGTCAATTTTGACGTTCACAATGGTTCACAAAATGATATTTATTATATAATACATTATTCTGAACCATTTTAAATGGTTCACAATTGTTGACACATTTCAAATTTTTTAGAAAGTCTAAATGAATTTTACAATAGTGTATACACATAATGAATTTTTAAATGCAATGTTTTTTGCTTCACAAAAAAGTTGCACAATGTGAACCATTGTCAACAAAAGAAAAAATATATTTTTTGGTTCACAATGGTGTACAATTTTTTTTTTGGTTCACAATGGTGTACATTGTGAACCATACAAAAATTATTTTTTCTAAACACAATATAGCCACAACTTTGGAATTTTATCAACAATTTTCCAAAACAATAGACTAATCTTTAAAATTTAAAAGTTAAGGTGCTGATTTTACAAAATTTGAGAATTTCAAGGACTAAAGGTGCAATTTTCTGTTAACATCTTCAGTTGCAACTAAGGTCTCAAGAAACCCTAGCTGCTTGTCGCCGCCTTGCGCAGATGGAGATCTGACTTCTTCTTCCTTTATGAAGGCAAGTCGCGGACATGAATCAACAACGAGCTCGTCGACGTTGACAAGCGAATAGGAGATCAACGATGAGGGATCGACGAGCGACGATGATGAGACATGAAGGTGATGTGATGTGTTTCGATAGATCTCGAAGAATGAGAATAAAGAGACGAGACAAACGAGGACGAAGGAAAGGGAGGAGGTGGATGCCCGAAAAGGAGCAGTGACTGTTGGAGAATTTTCCCGAGGATGCCTTGGTTGAGTTTGGAGAGCGGAAGCGAGTTGAAGTTAAGAGAGAAAATAACACCGCAATTTAGAGTGGTTCGGTCAACCATGTCTATGTCTACTACCTAAATCTCACTTAGGATTTTCACTATCTCAAAAATTGATTCCGGCTCAATCCAATAAGGTCTTACACCAAGGTTGATTGCGGCTCACACCTCTAAAGCCAACAAGGTTGATTACGGCTGACCCCTCTAAGGCCAACAAGGTTGATTACGACTCATACCTCTGAAGCCAACAAGGTTGATTACGGCTCAAACCTCTAAGGCCATTAAGGTTGATTTGTTTTCCATAGGTTCACAACAATCCTCTCTCACTCTCAAAGTGTTTAGAAAATATTTACAAAAAATTGAAAGCTCTATGCTAGAGTTGAGTATTTGAGATTGAAGCTTGAATCTTGATTTCTAGCTTTATTGTGTGTTTTGGAGTAAGGGGAATGATGAAAATAATTAGGACATGAAAGCATATGATGATCCACATTTTTCTTCCCTTCCTTGATGCATTTATAGCCCTTTGAATCAATATGATCATTGCTTTGAAGAATATGACCGTTGGAATGCATTTCTGACCGTTGCAACTATCTGTGTCACTATCACGTACGTCACTTTATCCTCACATATGTTACCTGAGAATGTTTGCAGCTCACGTATGTTTGTCTCATCTAACGTACGTTGATCATCTTTGAGCAAGCTTTGCGTACGTGACACTATATCTTACGTACGTTAACTATAACACACGTATGTTAATATTTCCTTACGTACGTGAAACGTGCTTCAGAGGGTTCCAGTGGCTTCTGCTTTTCTTCAAACCCTATCTCACGTACGTGACACAATTCTAATGTACATGAAGCACTTATAGTGGCTTGTTTCACAAATCTGAGCTCTCCAACGTATTCCACTTCAAGTCAAACGTTTTGCACATATTCAAAACACATAAGGAACTTAATGTTGATCACCCTTGATCCAACAATTCTTCCATCTTTTTTGCGTTCTTTTTAACTTATATTTTTTCCTTCCACTCATTTTTCATCCTCTCAACCAAACATAGGCAAGTATTAGGATTTTGTCTGGATTGAGAGTACAAGAGGGAATCAGTTTCCTTGATCCCACATCTTTTTTTTAAGAGCTTGATCCCACATCTAAGGCAATCAAATTCCAATTGCAATCAAATCTTTTGATCTTTATTTTTTAATAAAATCACACATCCAAGGCAATTTAACTAATAGTAGTAGTAAAAGTGCACGGTGAATGATTCTTTAACTATTTCTCCATTACAAGTGGAACCTGCTTTTTTAGCTTTCTTATAGTTTTTTTGTATAGCTATTTTTTTTGTATAGAACTAGGAATTTATTTGAGGGACATGACCCTTTATAGAACAATGAAATGATGACGCGACACTTGAAGGAATCGCATACCGGTTAACTAATAAACAGTATAATAAATAGGTTTGACTTACTAACCTTGATTCTATCGGAAGCTAGCAGCAGAACATGACCAGTTTTATGTTGATCTTGAGAGCAAACCACGGTTGAAATTTCAACAGGAATGTTCGGCTATTTCGCAGTCTAGATGCCACAATGATTTTTGAAGGACTCGGGACATGAGGTAGAACCTCGCTCTCTCCCGGTGGAGAGCTCTCACTCTCTCCCTCTCTTTGGAGGTGTGTTGGAGTGAATGAATGAGAGGAAGGAGCAAAGCTCCTTATATAAGCCTCAAACGGGCTAACAGGCCTAATGGGCCCAACGACCCTATTTCATCCCTAACTCAATTGGACTTTTCAATTGGTCTCGGTTCATCATCCCGGTTCACACATTGACTAACCGAGTTTGCTTCTCCTCAGTTGGGCTTTCCAATTGGTCTCGGTCCACAGTCTTGGTTCACACCTTGAGCAACCGAGTTCAGTTCACCCGTCGTAGGCAGACCGTTTTTTCCAACATCTCTCACTCGCACATGACGAAACCATACTCATCATGGATTATGATAGAACTAATATCAATCATGATTAAGATCTCGTGTCGTACAGACAAATAGACCGCGTGACCAACATACGATGAGAGCGTAATTGTCATACACCTATTAGGGTTATATAACAACTCATATCTCAATCTTGCTAGAAGGCGTCTCCCGCAGAGCAGCTCCTTTCTACCAAAGTGTATGCAATGACAACACAAACTACTGGAAACGTATGTCTTTCCCTAGTTCATAACCACACAATCGTTGCTTTCGAACTACTCGATCTCACGAAAGCTTTACTCATAGTTCACACATCATGTACCATGCTACATGAGAGTCGACTAAGCAAACTTTTGATATTAGTGTGAATGCGTCTAGAAACAAACTTCCCCTCTTACCAGATAATCCACATAGCTAAGTTTACTTTTCCAGCTTAACACGCTTGGTCAAATCAATTATGACCATTAACGGCAAGTTAGAGTAGACAAACTTAACTACATGTTTTGAATGTGTTAAGTGTTCTAAGGGTAGCTAGCACCGAGAACCACATATTTACGGCA
>CAODLS011081498.1:0-11068 GCA_948243855.1 Flueggea neowawraea | reverse complement strand
CACATATAAGAAAGAACATTTTTAATTGGTTGAATATACACATTCGTTGCTTGTAAACCATCTTGAACACATAAATTTAAAATATGACAAATACATCGTATATGAAAAAATTGTCCACCAAAATTCGGTTGACAAATATTTTTTAAATCATTAACACAAGCATTATTAGCCGATGCATTATCAAATGAAATTGAAAAAATTATATTAACCAACCTATATTCTTCTAAAATATTATGAATTAATTTATAAATATTTAATGCAGAATGAGATTCATCAAAGCATCTATATACTAAAACTTTTTTTTTTGTAAAATAAAGTTCTCATCAATCCAATGACATGTAATTCCCATATATGAATTCGTCAAATTATGATTACTCCAAATATTGGAACAAATAGAAACATGTATATCATTTGATTGAAAATAATTTACTATTTTTTTTTGTTTTTATACAATTTAAGCAAATTTTTTCTAACCAAATGTCTATTAATTGTTTTATAAGCCGGTTGATAATATTCTTTAACCCATTTATTAAATCTCAAATTTTCAAAAAAAAACTAAATGATAAATGATCAACAACAACCATTTGGGCAAAACTCATATTAGATTCATCATGATTATAACGAAATAAACTAGGTTGAGAGGAAGAAGAAGCGAACCCGGTTAGTTGCATTTGTCTTTTCGTCATTCCCACTTTTTCTGAATGCTTGTTTATTATATATTTTTGAAATGTTCCATAGCCTCCTCTATGTTTGAACGAATACTCCTGCGGACAATAATTACAAAAAACTTTAAATTTTTTATCACCACTAGAAATTTTCTTAAAATGAATTTTAAAAATATCGAAACTATAAAATTTTCCTCCTGCTTTCTCCTCATCTCTTTGGGTGGGATTGGGAATTGGTTGAGTTCGACTTTCTTAAGTTCGAACATTTTCAACTTCAACACTTTCAAAATTTTTATTTTCACCAAAATTTTTTATTACTCCAAAATAAATATGCAAATATCAATTAAATATAATAAAATAACTAAATTAAATTATAGTAAAAAATAGAAAGAATTTGAAAATGTAATTGCAAAAAAATAACTTTGAGAAATATAGAAAACGTAATTGTAATAATAAAATATACAAATAATTAATAAGAGCAATTTAGAGCAAAATAAATTTTTGAGAAAATAAGAGTGTAGAAGAGATTGAGATTGAGAGAGAAGAAATTGTATAAAATTGATAGGAATGGAGTGGAGATATTTATATAATTGAAAAAAGAAAAAAAGTAAAAAATAAAAATAAAAAGAAGGGAAATGACCATTGGAACCGACGGTTCCAACGGCTAGAAACCGGTTTGAACTGGTATTTCGACGGTTTGTATAGGGGTGGAACCTGAATCTAAACCGTAACCCTCTGATTTTGATCAGTTGGTTTCGGTTCCGGCTTTGATCGGTTCGATTTGTCGGCTCTGGTTCCAATTTTACACCTCTACCTTTTACACCGCTGACATAGTGATTAGGGAGAGCATCACCATTTAGTGTGAAAATCAAGTGGGGTCCATTGAAAAGTGGACTCCATCTGGTTAAAATAATATTTTTTTTTTCTTATTGTCTTTTTTATTTTATTTTTCTTTTTTTAACATGTTTGAAAATATTTTGTAGAAATTCAAGATGAAAATTAGTGTATTTTTATATTTTTATTATCTGTGTAATTTCTAAAGTTGTGTAATTTATTTTCTTAATGCTAGTTTCTGATTATTTATGTAATTTGCTATTTATGAATAATTTATTTTTATTCGATTAATTTCAAATCTCTTTCCATTGATAAATATATTTTTTAATTTAAATATTTTTTTGATTTACCATTTTATTTTATTTTTAAAAATTTAAATTAAAAAAATTATTTAATAAATATATTTTTTACTATTTATGTGAAATAAATGTTAACTCACAAAAATATTTATATTAAATAAATATATTTATTATTATTTATATATTATAAATAAATTAAATGATAAGCAAAATAATGATGAGTCTTATAATAAAGTATGATAAAAGTTTAAAGAATAAAGTGAAATAATATAATAAATAAAAAATTAATATATTATTGATGTGAAAATTCATAAAATTTTAAATGAGTTCAATGTACTATAAATGTCCTAAGCAGTTGAAAGGATAAATGGTCAGTTGTTGCATTCAAATTCAAATTAAGGTCTATTAGCATTTCTTAATTCTGTATAAATACTGCTCAAACTCACTATCTGACGTACGCTTTACTCTCTATAAAAACTTAACAAAATTCTGCCAAAATACCAAATTGAGTGTTCCAGGTTCCGAATCCCAACCTTTTTCTTTTTCATTGTTTTGCTTGCAAGATTGGCTGAAGCTACAAAATTTAAAGTTTTGAAGACACTTCCAAACATCAACAAATCTATTGATATTCTCTCCGACAACAATAGGTTCTCTCTTCAAAGTAATATAAATTCACTTACTAATTGATATGTATCATTATGTTTACCTTATCAAATAATCAACAATTATTGTCAGATCGGGATAAAATCAAGACAGAAACTGGTTACATCATTGATGATATCTTAAATTGGATAAAAGCGATGAGAAAACAGATCATCATTATTATGCAACCCAAGTTAAAGAAACCGTAATATGTGTGATTCTGAAGAACAAATGTGTTTGTGTATGGGTTAAAAGAAAAGGTTCGTGCTGAGAAGAGATGAAATTGATGGAATTATTAACAAAGAAAAAAAAACTTTTAGCCACCTACCAGTATTTTTTTAAATGGCATCACCCACTAGCATGAAGAAAGAACCTTTAGTAGGACACATTGCACATTCTCTTTCATTGTGCCAAAGTTGTCTCCATTATTTTAGAATCAATTCATTATGATTCCCTCTTTTTTTTTTTTCTTTTCCTAATTTTGTTTATTTCGAAGTAAGCAATTGGATCCAACCCCACATTTAAACGAGACATTGAATAATTTATCCAAAGATTACTCTATATGTCTTGTCAGTGACACATTCATGTGAAAAGCCCCTCTTAAGTCTCAAAGTCCCAGTCACAGTTATTATATAAACACTTGTCTGAGACAACTTTTCCTTCACTCCTAATCTCTTTCCCTTAACCGTTTTGGTTCGAAACCCAAGATGGGCTTCTTGCTCAAACCCATGTTTTTGTGTTTGTTTCTTGCACTAACATCTCATTACATGACAAAGCCTACCCAAGCCGATGAGAGCTTCAATACTCTGAACGGCAGTGCCAGTAGTTTCAGCAGTACTGCTCGAAAAATACTAGCAGGAAAGTGCAATTGGTTCAGAGGAAAATGGGTTTACGATCCTTCGTATCCTCTCTATGGTTCAAATTGTCCCTTCTTAGATCCAGAATTCAACTGCCAAAAGTATGGTCGACCTGATAGCTATTACCAAAAGTACAGGTGGCAACCATTCTATTGCAACTTGCCCAGGTATTCAACATTTGTTTTTTGAAATTATTGTGAATTCTTAGCTCAAATCCGATAGCTCCTTCATGCAGAGTAGCAATTCGTGTTTAATCTTGTCAGATCGTTTATATGTCCCATAGTCGTATCATAACCGTGTACTTGGTAATCAATATAATTACGTTAAAAATTGTCATTCCTAGCGTATGTTCAAATTTTCTATAGCGCTCGTGCAGGTTTAATGGGTTATATTTCTTGGAGAAATGGAGAGGGAAGAAGATCATGTTTGCAGGCGACTCACTGAGTCAGAACCAGTGGCAATCTTTGACATGTATGCTCCATGCCAGCGTACCAAATTCAAGGACTACTCAATTCAGCAACAACGGACTGGCTTCAGTTACATTTGAGGTATGCCATTAGTTTTGAAATTTTGATTCTTACGTCCCTCTTTTTTGTTTTTGAAAAACAAAAATATGCCTTTAATTTGGGGAACAATCATTGCTTCGTACCAGTGCATGCACGTCTTGTCTCTATTAGCTTTGTTGGAAACTAAAGTTCTGGTTTCCACAATTTAGTTTTACCACCTCCAAATCTCCAATCCTTTTTTTTTTTCTTTTTTGTTTTGACAATGTCTCCAATCCCATTTTCTGCTACATAAAAGAATTACAAACTAGCATTTTTCTTGGCAAAACAAAGAAAAAAAACTACTAATTTTTTAAAATAAAATAACTAATTTATTTTATTGTCGACTCAATTAGACTAATTCTATATAAAAGTGATACTGTACACCTGTTGACTGACCCGTAGATATGTAGTGGGATAAGAAAAACGTGGTGCTTTGATCTAGTTTGGTTCTTTCTGAGGTTGAAGTCATGTTGGGTTGTTTCTTTTTCTTTTTTTGTTTTTATTGGTCTAGTTACGTGGTTGGGATTAGAAGTGGAGCCTGAATGGCGGTAGGCCTTTTCTATTTAAATTGCCGGGGACATGTGATGCTGGTTTATTTTTGTGTGGTAATAAATGCTTCAGTTAGCTTTTTTCTTTCGAACATGTCCGCTAATTGTGATGAGTTATCTAGCTGGTTGCGTTTGAGAAAATATCTCGAGATTGAACTTAAACAACTTGAATTTTTACTACATGATGAAACTAGACGTGGCAAAATTTGGAACAGAAAAAATTATTAACAAGATGTTTTTTTTATTTTTCTTTTTAAAAATGAGTGTTAAAATGAGCGGTAAAGTTTTTTTTTTTCTTTTGGGCACTATAGAAATTCATAAATAGCAGCAACTCTCTCAATGTCATATACTCTTTATACATCATAAAAATATTTGAAATTGAATAGTTGTCTAAAGAATTCAAACTTTTTTTCTACTTGGATCAACATATGTTAATCAAAGATTTACTTTTTAGCTAGAGGATTTTTAAGATTTTCCAAATTTTGAGATCCATTTTTCTAAATAAAATTTACCAAGACTAACAATCTAACATCTTGTCGGTGTGGTCCTGCTAAATTCAAGCGGAAAAACCAGAACAATGAGTGTTTGTTTAGTGGTGGTCTCTTCTTTTTGTTGAAAACAAAATTCCTTTTGAGTAAAGCACACTACCCAATTATTACTTCAAAATCTCCTCTCGCTAATCTCGTTCCAATCAAGAATTTGTTACCATCATCTCATGATTATTCATGTGCTGGCACCTTTGTCATCAATTTCCCATATCTTGCCAATTTAGAAACACGTAATTCAAGCTACATCAGATTTTGACTTTGTGTTTTTGTGCTGGGTACATGTGCCACTTATATTTCTTCCTAAGTTATCTTATTTGCTCCATCAACAATCTAACTTACTATCTTTTTTATTAAAATTAATTTTAATATCAATAAATTATAAATTTATTGTCACAAAAATATATACATAAAATAATAATAATAAAAAAAGTTTGAGGTGTTGAAAAGATGCGGGTAAATATATTCTTTAATTGATAAACTTGATAGTCCACGTGGGACTAGATGCGATCAAATTTTTTAAAGTTGAGGTTTAAGGTATCCCTTCACACTATACGCACTAATTAATTCTTTTGAACCAATTGACCATTAATATGACCTTGATTGCTGAAATATACAGCAAATCATACATTATATGCTAGCATTGTCTGTACTACAATACAAAAATTTGTAATATTACAATTCTACAATATATTCCACCTTCTACTGGTCCAAAAAATTCCTTTTTTAAATAAATTTTAAATCTGATTAATTAGTGGGCAATCTTCTTTCAAATTTGCTGTTTTGATTGGTGTTCAATTAGCTGTGTTTGGATTAATAATTTAGTCCTTAACATGGCAAATTATTTAGAACAAATAAGCCTTTAAATTTCTTGTTATAAATTGTGTTTAAGCATTTTGAGCAATTTCCCTTGCCCTATAGTCTATTTGTTTATTCACAGCCTTGGCCTATTAATCACATTGTGAATAGTAGTACCAAAAGACTTTTGAGTTCTCTGCTTATATGGCTCCTCTTGCCAGTGTTGGACCACCTTGGGGATAAGATAGGACTGATTAAGGATGGTTGATAATGATATAAATGAAAACAAATAAAAGAATATAACGGATGACTGATGAGAGCCAAATAGTCCTCTAATAATAAAATAATGACACTTAAGAAATTTTTATCAGCTGAGTTTTGCTTTCAATTCATAAATTCGATCGACTTTTCGATTAGAAAAAAAATAAGATAAATTTATATTTTATTAGTATTACAATTAATTTTAATATTAAAAAATTAAAAATTCAATTGTAAAAAACTACCGAAAAAGAAAAGAATATCTGTACAGCCGCCCTTTTTGAATTGTTTCTGGCCAACCAAACTTTAGCGAACTTTTTCGAACCCAATTATATAGCTTACTTAAAAAAACACTAATAACTAATCCTTAATTTCTTAAGTGATCATAGCATTTGTCATGAACACAATTTGTACAACAAATTGACAACCTTATTTCATTCTTTGATTTCACGCGATATTCATTTGCGTAATTATTACATCATGTACAACATTCTTCTTATATTTTTAGAGTAAAAATATATTATTTTATCTTTATTTATTTATTAATTTATTTTAAAATTTATATATTAAGAAGAGAATATATTAAAAAATAAATATTTTATTAATGAATTAGATGAATAGTATTAAAGAATAAATAATAATTTTTTTAATTTTATTAAAAAATTATAGTATTAAAATTTTTTAATTAATTTATAAATAAAATATTAAAAAAGAGAGTTGAATTATAAATGATGTTATAATAAATATAAAATTTGAGATAATAAATAAAATAAAATATTATATTTTTAAAAATAGTTGTTCATGCTCTTGTATTTTTTACATTTATGAGTAAAAATTTTTCTCGTTGCGGCTGTTGTGAACATTTGTTGCGCTGTTCGCCCTTAGGCTTAGATTTTCCAGTGGCAGCGTCTGTTAGACCTACCGAATAACTTCTAGCCGCTGAGGTTTTGCTTTATAGGCATGACTGTATGCCGAGTTACTATCTAACGGGGTCACTTGTTAAAGTTACTTCAATCCGACGTACTTGGTGCTTTTTGATGATGGTTCCCGATAAAAAGAATAGAAAAAAGCTGTGTGTGAATGACATAAAAAGTAGATATATCAGTGGGTAATTCAATTGATTTCTTTTTTTATTTTTTGGCACTTATTTGAGTTTTGAAGCAGACAAATGCATGAATGTTTTTGTGAGCAGGACTATAAAGTGGCGATATTTCTGTATCGCACACCATACCTGGTCGATCTTGTCACTGAAAAGGCAGGCCGAGTTCTGAAACTGGACTCAATCAACAATGGCAAGGCGTGGAGAGGCATGGATATGCTAGTTTTCAACACCTGGCATTGGTGGACTCACACCGGCAAATCTCAACCGTATGATCCTTCATTTTCACTTTATTATCTATTTCTTTCTTTGTTCTCTAGTGGTGACAGACTCTGATTTTTTCGAAAAGAGCCTGACTACACGGTGTTGATCCTGTTGAATAAAAATAGGGTTAAATACCGCGTCATCCCTGATGTTTATTCAAATAATGAATGCCATCCTTGTTTTCCCAAAAAGCTACTGTTCTATCCTTCATAGGAGCCTTTGAAAGGGCACCGACCACGTAGGAGCTTTTCCACGTCAGACTAATGGAATGAAACGTGACTACCTTAGTCTAAGAGACCACATAAGAGCCTTTTGCAAGGATATGGGCTGGATCAAAAATTTGAACGAACTATAGGGACAACGAGATTTTGATCCCACAAAATAACTATTATTTTATATTTTTTTATTTAAACGTTATTTATTTTTTCAAAGTCTAAACTCTTTTTTTTTTAATGCAGTGCTAATACGTATTTAGTTACGCAGGTGGGATTACATACAAGAAGGAAATAAACTATACAAAGATATGAACCGTTTAATGGCATTCTACAAAGGACTCACAACATGGGCAAGATGGGTCAACCGATATGTCGATCCTTACAAAACCAAAGTTTTCTTCCAGGGCATATCTCCTACTCATTATGAGTAAGCAAACTCCTTCCCCTTATTTCTCCAAATTTTATAATATTTATCTTATTTTCACCTGTATATTTACGTTAATTAATTAAACATCCACTACCCCTTTACTTGAATTTGAACTAGTACATAATTTTAGTCTTAATTAATGTTCTTTATTCTTTTATTAGTTGTATATTTACCATGTACTTGAACTAATGATAAGACTATATGAATTTATATTAGTTGATTTGTAATTTTAGGGGCAAGGACTGGAGCGCACCGTTTAAATCATGCGCGGGAGAAGCCCAACCATACTTCGGGGCGAGCTACCCAGCAGGCACACCAATGGCATGGGTTGTTGTAAATAAAGTGTTGAGTCGGATTAAGAAGCCGGTTTATTTATTGGATGTGACGGGTCTATCCCAATACCGAAAAGATGCGCACCCATCAAGGTATAGTGGCGAACGAGTTGGCAACGACTGTAGCCATTGGTGTCTGCCTGGATTACCCGACACTTGGAATGTCTTGCTTTACGGAGCTCTCTTCAGTTGACAATTTCAGGATTGATCGTATGTTGTAGCTTAGTCATTTTTTCAGAAGATCATGACAAATGTTTTGATTTATTTTCTCTATTTACGTTGTGCAAAGTTCACACAATAAGAGGGATGGTGCTTCAAATGTAAAGTTGAATAACAACTTCAATATTAAAAGGTTGTAGATTGGATCTGCAAATAAAATTATAAAAAAAAAAGTTGAATTGCCACAAAGTGAACGAATATATCCTCGAACATGACATGGTTTTGATAACAGACAATGATTGTTGTTTTTAATTTCTTTTGGTACAATGGAGATTTCAGTTAGATGTAGTTTTTGGTAGCGTCAAAATTACATAGCTCGCTAAATTTCTCTCAAAGTTAAAAAAATCAAATTCAACAGTAGAGTATTTTTAATGTATATTTACACTTCATTTAGAACAAATAAATTTAAATTTTAGAATTCATTTGCGAATGAATTATATTATTTAGTATACTATTACTTAAAATATAGAATTCAATTGAATTTTCCATGATCATGTTTAAAACAAATCAAAAATTAGATATTTATTTCAATCTATTTACTAATATATCTTACATTACAAAAAATTTATGTAAAATATAATTTTTATTTATTTTTTACAAGAGACAATGAATATGGGCCTTCAAGAATATTATATAGTTAAAAAAAAAAAACTAGGAAATAATCCAAGAAGATATGTTTATGTCATGGGTTCTGCATTAGAAATGATATTCGTGCCATTGCCTTTCCACTACGATGAGGACGATGATAGAAACGATTAGTCTGGTGATAATTTTTTTGACAAAACAGGAGAAAATAAAGATTGCAAATGAGAAAAAAAGAAGCGAATTGTTATAAAATCGTAACAAAATGCAGCAGTTGTAAAATAGAAATCAAAAGTATCAAAAAATTTGAATAACTTAGCTTTATTAATATCAAAATTCTCTCAGACCTTTCAACAAATAGGTGGACCGCATCGATTAATTCGCCACCAGTCCAACAACTATATCACACGAATCTGCACCAAGTCAGGCATTCCAACAACCATTTTGTGACAGAACAATAGCTATAACGCTAGTCATCCTTTGCTGGATCTCCAAACGAGGACTCTCCCTAGGCATTTTAATCAAACAGCTTGAAGACATTCACTACTGATACGTGGTGGGGCATGAAATCTCAGTAAGTTGGGAGTGTGCCGTGATTTAGATTTAGATAAAGGGGAAGGATAATTTTGGAATAATTGAAAAAAAACAAGGTTAATTTGGCATGTAAAATGTTATGTGGAATTCATTTGAAAATCTCATCTATTTTGTTAGGAATTAGTTTAATTATATTCAATTCCACAAAATTCAATTCCTAAAATTGAAATAAATGTTTTTTGGTATTCCAAACACAAAATTTGGAATTGCAAATGAATTCCATAAAATTTTGTGGAATTCATTTGTTCCAAACAGGAGGTTAACAATTTATTCATCTACAAACATCTATAATGCGTTTATGAGGAAGCAAATCTAACAAAAATAAAAGGCCTAATACATAATATTATAAACCTTTATCATTGCATTGTATAAGAAAAATTAAGATCAACAAGATTGTTGGCTCGAAATGGTAATCCAATATGGGAGGGTGAATTGGATTTTTAACTTTTAAAACTTGTTTAAAAATATTTTTGCAATTATCAAAATATTCAATATAAGCTAAAGTAAAATAAGAACAATTTATCCAATTCACACAAACAATAAATATAAAGTGATAAGAGATAGAGAAATCAAAGCCAATATTTATCGTGGTTTGACCCTCTTAGCCTACGTCCACTCCTTAAACTTCTTTTTGAGATTTTGAATTCACTATATCTCTTACTTCAAAGGGTACAAGATTAAACTTCTACAAACTCTTGCTTCAATGGGTGCAAGATTAGGCCTCTACAACTTCTTATTTGATTGAGTGAAAGATTAAACCTCTACCAATATAACCCTTATTTTCTAAACAACAAGAAAACTATTCCTCTCTCAAATACAAAGATTTTATTAATAAGGAAGAATGAATTCAATAATAAACACTCTTAAGAAATAATAAATTTTCAAGTGAAAGTACTCTTGAGAGGTGTATGGATGATTTGCAAATATGAGCAAAAGAAAGCTTGATGTTGTTGTAAGATGTTTGCAAGTGATAAACAACAAATTCTTTGATGTGTCTTGAGGCTATTTATAGATTTTCAAGACGATATGGCTATTGGAGGATTGAATGTAGATGTTATGAGATAGAACATCCCTTCATTTAATGTTCTGACATAACCTCTAACTTGAGTTAGCCTTTCCTCTTACTCGAGTTATCCTTTGTAGAAGATGACCTCTGAAATATGTAACTTGAGTTGTCCTTCATGCTTACTCGAGTTATCCATGTTTTTTGACCGTTGGAACCTCGACATTTGAACATTGATTGTGTCAGGCTTTGCCTCCAAGATCTAACTCGAGTTATACAAGTGTTTACTCGAGTTAAATTTTCTCCAGGCTATTAACTCGAGTTAACATTATTTTAACTCGA
>CAODLS011081494.1:0-12314 GCA_948243855.1 Flueggea neowawraea | reverse complement strand
TTTGAATTGAAGCCCCTTGGTTCATTAATATAGTCTCTATTTGGGTGAACCGCTTTTCTGAGGTCTCGATATATTTGCTTATTAAGTCCTCAAAGTTGGACTTCGCTGGTTGGTGTGGCTGCTGAAATCTAGGTGGATGAGTCTGTCTCTGCTGATTCGAACCTCCCATGAAAAATTCGGGATATTTCTCCACCCTGGATTGGAAGTGTTGTTGTAGGGACTGTTCTGTGGATATGGAGCATTACTCACATGGTCACCTCTTCCATGCCATCCTGAGTCCTTTGACCATCAACATAGGCTGCTTTCTGTGCTCCAGAGAACTCATCCATTTTCTTCCTCAAAGCCTCAACTTGAATGACCAATGGTGTCACTGCATCCACACCAAACACCTCTGCTGGTTTCACTGGCTTAGAACATGCTGAATACCACTGGTAGTTGTTCATAGCCATTTTCTCAATCAACTCCTGCGTAACCTCTGGTGTCTTGTCTTGGCTGCTTCATCTACATGGACACAGCTTCATGTCAGTGTCCAGATCAACTCTGACCGTGTGATGTAATTCTTGTCCGTGTCCTTCAGTTGTCAAGTTCCAGTGGGTTACACGGCCTCTCCCACGGCCGTGGACTGAAGATTCATGTCCGTGTGTGTCCAATATTGCACGGATTTGCTTCCTCAAGCTTCCCACAGGCGTGTCTTTCCATTCCAAGGCCGTGTCTCACTCCTAATGCCTCAAATGTCATCATTCAAGCCCCGTTTCGACTTGTTTTCATTCGATTCGTCAAGACATCATCAATTAACCTAAAAAATACAATATAAAGCTTAGAAGTACCAAAACTAATGACAAACACTCAATTCATATTCAAAATAATATAAATTGATGCACATAAATATGTATGAATATGTGTTCATCAGTATCTCTGTGGATAGAGATAAAGATAGGGATCCATTTAGATCTTGATTCACTATTTCTATTTTTTTATTTATTCTGATTGATTGCCTTTTTTTTATGACAAGTTTGAAATCTTAATGCAGGCAAGGGCAAGGAAATCACATATTACAATTCTTACTTGCTGGGTCGGAGCGTATACGAGTGAGTAGGTCCCAAGAAACATGGAAGCCCATCATAAAGCAGTCGGCTAAAAGTAGAAAATTGATGGCCTAAGAGAAGGCAACCTCCCTAGGGAAACATGGCAAAATTCTCTTCTTTCTTTTTGATTTTGGGTTTCTATATTTTTTTAAGGGCCCAGAATGCTAAAAGGTGGGAGAGAAGCAAACCTAACCTCTAATCAACCTAGACCCAGAAACAATTCTCGGCGCTGAAACAAATTTGAGATTCTATAAGTAACTCAGTGAGTGCTTCCTAAAAAGGGCTTGGAAAAAGAAAATGAAATACGAACAACCGCGTTGGTCATAATAAATCGACTTTCATGCTAGTTCTTGCTCCAGTATGAAATTTCCATTTCAGGGAAGGACGACATACCATGATACTTTCTATTTTGTCGAGCCCTGCTTTGGTCTCTAGTTTGATGGTTGTGTGTGCTAAAAATCTGGTACATTCCGTTTTGTTTCCCATCTTAGTCTTTTATGATACTTCAGGTTTACTTCTTTTGTTAGGTCTCAACTTCTCCTCTATAATCTTCCCAATAGTTAATATAGGAGCTATAGCCGTTTCATTCCTATTCGTTGTTATAATGTTCCATATTCAAATAGCGGAGATTCACAAAGAAGTCTTGCACTATTTACCAGTGAGTGTTATTATTGGACTGATCCTTTAGTGGGAAATGTTCTTCATTTTAGATAATGAAACCATTTTATTACTACCAACCCAAAGAAACAAGACCTCTCTGAGATATACGGTTTATGCTGGAAAGGCAAGAAGTTGGACTAATTTGGAAACATTGGGAAATTTACTTTATACCTACTACTTCTTCTTGTTTTTGGTTCCTAGTCTTACTTTATTAGCATCCATGATTGGGGCTATAATACTGACTATGCATAGGACTACTAAGGTGAAAAGATAGGATATATTTTGACAAAATGCTATGGATTTTAGGAGGACTCTAATGAGGAGGACGACAGACCCACTCACGATCTACTAAAGGTCAAGTAGCTTGATATTGGTTCAAATTCAATTCGTGAGAAGAAGCCAAGCGAGAGAGAATATAACAGTAAAAAAAAAGCCTCCCGCT
Organism: Flueggea neowawraea; assembly: GCA_948243855.1. NCBI lineage: Eukaryota > Viridiplantae > Streptophyta > Magnoliopsida > Malpighiales > Phyllanthaceae > Flueggea > Flueggea neowawraea. Next base: position 10,127 of record CAODLS011081494.1, on the reverse strand, counting down.
TGAATCTCTTTAGTCATAAAGCTCGTTCTTTCACTCATAAAAGATGATGGATAAGCTGTCGTCCTTACTTTATTCCTTCCTAAGTCAAGAATGGCGGGACTGATTAAAGCAAGAATCCCTCAACTCTTTCGGTTAACTATATCTGCTTCTATTTATTAGAAAGACTAAAAGGGGAAAAACAACATTCCTTCGAAAGTTGTGATGCATACAAAAGGTTAGATAACTTAATGTCAATCCTAACAATAGGAACATTTACAGAATGGGTTAACAACAACTTCAACTATCAGACCAGACTTAACTAAAAACTTCTTTATGCATAGATAATCAGTAAGCACGTGTTGTTTCCTTTTAAAGTGGTGATGTCTCAAAGAAGTGAAGTGGGACCGATCTAGGAAGTAGGGTTGATTTGTGACAACTTTCGTCACCATCTTTTTAAGTGGTATGGTAAGCTAGGTAGTTGACGGGCTTTTAACTGCGGTCTGGTTTCAAAGACTGGACACCTAGAAAAGTATACTATTGGATTGTTGACGTTTTGACGTTAGGATGATGACGGAGCCTCTGCCTGCTTACTAACACTCTGGAGACTACGGGTAACTACAGTGCAACCTCGCTTAGGTCATTGGGTCTTTGTATTAACTCAAAAGGATAACATCAGGTATATGAAGGACTTCAACCAGGAGCACATGAGAAAAACCTATATCAAGGTGTGTCTCGTTGGTGGATGTATCGAACTGAAAAAAGATCTCAGATTGACATCTTGATACACTGATTTACCATAATAATAAATAGAGCCAATGGTGACTCTGTTGTTGAAGGAGTCGTTTTTTTCTTACTTGATAGGGGGCTTCATTTCACCAGCGCAGACTATAAATGCTCTCTGAATCGTGCTGGATAGTCACCCATCACACGGCTCTCGCTCAAACCCAAACTTTTGGTGGATTGGATCCCAGATTTAAAAGTAAAAGCACTTGATCTTTTGCCCCATACTTTGAGATGCTCATCCCCGCCAATCAAGCAGCGACACTGCTCATGATAGGCTGAGTTTTAAGCCTATATCATTCGGTTAGGATAAGTAAAGTCCATTCGGTCGGTTCACTCAGGTGGTCTTTCCTAACGTTCAGAGTAGTTTTGTTTTGAGAAAGGAGCACCCTGGATGAATAAGAAATGGACAGCAAAAGAAATCAATGATTCTTATTTAATTGAGTTTAAGCTAGCAATATTTCGATTACACATCAGAGGTTGGTCATAACTGAGGGACAATGCCCCCTAACCTAAGTGGGCCTACTAGTGAAGGAACTGGTACTTGATCAGAAGGGGTAGTTTGGTTTCGTGCAATGCCCTCACCGCAGGAAGAGGCAGTTGAGTTGTCATTTGAAAGGAAGCACCCTTTGCTTTGTATAGGGTTCCAAACCAACGCACCCTGATAAAAAAGCCTTTTCAATGTTATTAGTAAAGCCTAAATGTCCTTATTGAAAACTAAAGCGCTAGCACGCCTGATATTATGTAATTTTTCTAAAAAAAATCTTTCCTTTTCCATTGATATTGATATGATATAAAATAACCTTACTTACTAATTAGCGGCAACAAGCACCTTCTTTCTCAAAGTCAAGTTTCGCGCTTTTTACTTGAGTTTGATTGTTGCTAGCTTTACTAAAAAAAATAGAAAGTCAAGGCTCTTCTCCTTTTATACGAATCTACAACTCTCTTTACTGAGCGAGACTCCATCCCTTCCTGGGATATTCTTAATTCAATTTTCCATTCTATCATTTGTTTGACAACATAAACTAGGCTCCCTTTTAGATAGGTTTTTAGTCTTAATCAAGATAGGTCAGGGGGCGCGTCGGAACGGTCGGTGGCTGCTTAGCCTAGTATCATCCGAGAGTCTAATCTTTTTGTACTGCTTCTTTTTCCTTGACCTTAAAAAAAAGCAAACAAAAGAAGGGGGTCGATCTAGGATCCTTCCCGTCCAATGCATAGTCGTGCTAGCAGGTACTATGAGCCCTCTGTCCCACGCTTCTAACCGTGTGGTTCACCAGTTCCACTGAAAACTCTCATTTGTTGAAGCAGAGCATAGTGCGCTTGAGACGCCGAACGAGAAACGTCTCTTGTTTTGTTTCAGTTTATTCACTGATCTGAAACTCAGCAATAGTTTTCTTATTAATTTCGGGAGCGACGACGTTCAAGAATAAAGTTTATCTGAACTGAATTAGCACTTCTCAGATCAGGCTAGGCCTCTCCAGCTGAACAGGGCACTGGGTCCCTGGATGCGATAGCGATCGGCACATAGGGGGTGGTTGCCCTAGTTTCTTGGCCTGGTATGCTGCACCTTGCGTTTATGATATCTACATTCAACAGTGCTAAAGACATAGTCGAAACATGCCCGCCCAGTGTCCTTCTTTCACGACATGCTCAGGTCCTGGGTGTTTTCCAGTGGTCTTCTAGCGTTAGAAAAATTAGTGTACGTCCCAAAAATATATAAATTTATAAGAAAAATATCCCAACAACCACTCCTACAAAAAGAGCGATCACGACTTTTGTTGCTGGAAACCGAGCAGTAGTTTTTTCTTATTCTTGGATGGGGGCCGGCTCAGGGCCAACTTCACCACTACTACCATATAGGAATAATAAAACAAGAAGGAAAAGGTAGAAAAACACTATGAGAAACCCTGGCCCTGGTACAAGGAAATTCAATATATGATCTTTCTTTTCATCATCCGTCTTGATGATCTTCTCATCTTCTTTCTCTTTCTTATTGATCATCTTATCTTGATTGAGAAGCTTTTTATCAATATTGACATCCATATTTTTCTCATCCTGTTCTTCATTCTTAGAAGAATTACTGCTAGAAAACTTAAGAGGGGTTCCTAAGAAAGAAGTTTTGTGATTCTGAACTATAACATAGTGAGATGATGTATTTCTAAACGATTCTAATGTATGAAGATACCTTCTGATAATAGTAGAGAATCTGTAAGACTGACGGTGACTTTTGCGGTCGCCCTCACTGAGCCGACTTGAATCTGAACTATGATTCAGATTAAGTCTTACCAAAATCGGATTTGCTTTTCGTGCCATATACGCTTAGACTTCACTTTTTCCCCTTTTTTCTTCCCGGTCCAATCTTTTTTTTCTTGGTCACTGGATGTGTGCTAACAAAAAAGAGGAAAGTCATTAGGTACGTAAGCAAGCCGCCCTGGTGCCAAGCTAAGTCGCAAGCTAAAGACAAGGATCACATCGATAAGATAAAAAGTAAAGCCATCTCTTTCTGATCTGACATTATCGGGAAAGAGTTTGCTGACTACGATAGAATTTAAGCTTAAAATCCATTTGGGTAGATAGTATGGCTTGACAATGTCGAACTAAGAAAATCACGAAGTAAACAATTGGTCTGTCTCAGCCTTGACCATGGAAGCAGCTCACAACTATCAATTGAAGAAAAGAACCTTTCGCTTATGACTCTGTCTGGTAGAATGGACAAATCTCCCACGTCGAAGGAAGGATAACAAATACCTGTATTCCCTCTCGCCTCTCCCTTCTCCTTCGATTTCTTACCTTACTTCCGTTCATTCTTTTACCCTATGTCATCGTCACCCTATTTTTAAGGTATTAAAGAAAGAATCTCAAACACCTTAAATGCCCCCTCCTTCTTAAAGCAACTCCTTAGTTCTTATTCTACCGCTTTAGAGTATAACACTAAGCAAGGAAGAACTCTTCGTGATAGATTCTTGGGTAGTGAGTGCAGTCAATAGGCTTTTCCCTATACCCTTTACATGGAAATGCTCCAAGGTACGCTCATAGCCTCCAGCAAATGCTCTTTCCTCAACTTTCCCAAAAAAAGGAAAACAGGTATTCAATAAAAATAAGCTCCAACCTTACGATCACTTCAAAAGCATTGATCTTAGTAGTTGTAATCCTTCTATTGAGACTTCGTTTGGATTTGCTTCCTTTATAGTTATGTGCCTGACTTCTGGTTTCCTTCTAAAAATACCTTCCAAAAGAAAGTGAACCCCAACTCCAAAGAAACGGGATTCATCGTTTGAGATTGGCAGTAGCCTTAGGTGACTTATTGAGGAAATGAGACTGAAGCTTACTAACAAAAGCATGAGTTGAATGGCCTTCAACCAACTGTTAGGCAGGAAAGATCACAAAAGAACCAACCCGAAAAAAAAGAAGCATTTGATTTGACGCATTCAAAGATTGGCGATATGGAAAAGTAAAGTGGATATTACAGAAAGGTAAGTAAAAAAATAAGCCCTATAAAGAAAGATGAGGGTAGTGAGAAGGGCCAAAAAGTTTGGATCGAAATGGAATCCCCCAGGCAGGAGTATTAGACTTGTATTGTTTTGATAGAAGCACTGTAAGTTTGGTGAAGGTAAAATATATATTATTGAAAACTCTGTTTAGTCACCCCATTTATGCGCGCGAGTCTCTCGAATGGAAGCTTATGATTTTGTTCCTCGTTGTGCTATGCCGCTGGGTATGGTATCATTCATAATCATGTTGATTGTTTTTTTGATGGACAAAGAAGTGGGGTGCTTGTAAATCACTAGGTTCAAGGAGTACTAAAAAAGGTTCCTTCAAGCCTAACAATCTGCGTGACAAAGGCCTTCCTTTCCTTTCACTGCGTGTGTGAAAGAAGTCCAGCTCTTTCACTGTGCTACTTTGGACACTCTCTAGCCAAAACAACAACGAAATTCAAGCTAAGTCATTTCCCGAACGTGTATTTCTTTCAATACATAATAGTACAATAGGCCACACAAATATTTTGTTATTCCACTTGATTGTAAGATGAGAAACAAAACGAAATGTATCAAATTTGTAGAACCAACCATACATCTTCATTGCATTCGGCATGATCTTTCTTTGGGCATTCCCTTAAAATAAAAAGTCAGGAATGAATGAATCGTCAATTTAAAATGCAACTCACCCATTTTTTACCCACTTACTTACCCCTTTTAACATTATTCGATGCCGCTTGTCCTGAGAATTCCTTTATTTCCATTCCATTAGCCTCTATGACAAACGAGCTACTCTCCAAAATTTAAAAGTTTCCTTTCAAATCAAATCAAACAAAAGAAAAAAAAATTCATCATCCAATGCCACTATTTCATGCAAGTAAGACTCGAGCACCCTCGATGTAGACTTAACTTGCCAGATTCTGCATTTCGATTAGTAGCAGCAGATTAGGGTGAGCCCTTATACCAGTGGGAGTCGCTATATTTGCAAGGGCAAGGTTGTTTGCTAACTCGAGTCATATGTGTGTTTCTTAAAGATTTAGATTCTAATAGGAAGAAATTCTATAGAATTTTCGAACCTTTAGAGAGAGATGTTTGTGGGGAGTCCTTGTCTATTAATTAAGTAGAAAACAAGTCTCAAAGGTGGATCCTCTCTTCTCTATATCTATGCAAACAATAGATCTCTTTTCCCACAGGAATAAAGTCCGTTCCCCTACTCCTCTTTCTTGTGGGTAAACTAAACTGTCTACCCTAACTTATGCGAATGCATTTGAAACAACTTCTTTTTGTGGGGTTAAAAATGGAATTAAAGACTTCATGCTTTAACCGGCAAGACCTCTTTCTATCCCAGCCCTCAGGGCCAAGTGTGAGCACAAATTCTGACATTTAATCGGTCTCATAGCCCGTGTGACCTCCAGATAGATATTTTTTTTGGTCGGACGTCTAAGTCTAACAAAGTGGTCGAATAATGTCACATTGAAAATTGTGAGATGGGAGAGGGTTGGTTTGGCTAGCCCATATTAGCGCACGTAGGAGCATCGGGTAAAGCGTCAAAGTGAGTTGCACTTCTATTATGTATGACATTTTCTTGCCAATCCTCCCCACCAACAGGTTCTGTCCCCCAAACCTTTCCTAGATGAAGAGTCATCGGACCATGCTCTAGTAAGTGTTTTAATTATTTAAGCAAAAAAAGCTACTTAGGCTTACCCAGACCCATAAAGATTTCGATTTTGATACCCTATTAGGTGTGATGATGAATCACAACTTTTTCAGTACCTCGCCTCATCGCTGATCAATAAGATCATTGGTAGGTGTTATCCATCTTTTTTGCTATCTTTTGAGGTGACATTAGATTAATGCCAGGAAGGGTTGTACATAAAATGTCAATATAGATTCAAAGACTAGCTGAGGGGATCTAATCGGGGGTTCTAACCCAAAGGTCAAGGCTCGCCTAGCCTAGGATTGATTTGATAGATCTTGAGTCAATATCTTTCATTCTGATATTGATTCCTTTAGTGTAATATCTTTTATTACTGTATAATGTGAATGCCACATTGGATTTACATCTCCTTCCTACTTTCTCTGTTGATGTCTTTTTACCCGAATGCTTTAGCTTTGGTAACGAATTTTGGGCTACGTAAAGGAGGCAAATGCCTTTTTCCAGTCCAATGTATAAATCCTTGAGAAGGCCTTGGCAAGGCCAAGCCTTACAAACCAAGCCTTGAGACACATATACAAACACCTTGACAAAGACCTAGGTCCATGGTATCTGTACTCAAGACCTTGACAAATGTCTTAAGAGATGAAGTGTTGGCCTTAAGACGGTCTGTAAGCACATGCTAAAGCATATATGGTACCATCCCCTCAGGGTGAACCAATCCTTTATATCATAGCACCCACTTAGAAAAGACGGTAAAACAGAGTGCCACATGTTTATTCTAGTCCATCTTACCGGCCCTATCCGGCTTGGATCGATAGCGTACCATTTTCGTCTATTTTTTTGTAGGGATTGGACATCCGCTCGAAAGTGCTTCTTTTTTATCTCTTACGCAAAAGGAAAAAGGTGTGTAATATTAAAGTTTGCCTCTTTACCGAGGCTATGCACAGATAAGGAACCATTATCTAAGGTAAGTTGGTACTAGTAGCGGCGAGTACACCTTTATACCTCATGTTCCTAAATGCTACGTACCATCCGCAAACGTCATATCGTGAGTCATGGTCTTACTCACCTAGGTTGGGAGGCTAGCTGGAAAGAATGAAGTTAGGTTCGGGGTGGTCGCGATAATCCCCGTCATAGGAACACCAGATCTCTTGAGTAGTAGAAGAGATGTGGCAGCCTAACTGCCAGGTAGATTAACCACCTACTTTCAGCTCCCCAAGGAAAGAGCTAGTATTGGGCAATGATGATTGAGCTCACCTAAGAGACCAAACGGACCTTGATCCTGTTTGTTATGTAGGGCTAGAAAGAAAGTAACCTAGGTAGGCACAGTAAGCCCAATAGTCAAAAGTAAAGAGGAAGATCTTGACAAAGGTCGTTACCTAATGATAAAGACACAAAGGTATGGGCAATAACTTTGCCTTTCTGCTTCAAAGAAACAGGTGGGGAGAACCATCAGTTGGAGCACCGCTTGAGAAATGCCTTTTCTGAGCCGCCTACCTATCCGCTACTCGCATTGATTCTCTCATAAGGTGATCAGACAAGAAAGTCTAGCTCACAAGCAGCTGTGGAACAGAGAACTTCTCTGCTGGGACTTAAGGTTTATACTAATTCTTTTCTTCCAAAGCCCTTTACCAAGGAATTCGAACATTTGGCACAAAAGTCCCCGCTTCTCCTATTCCATTAGTTGGTTCTGCAAAGAGTGTAAGAGGGTAGGCTGGTTGTCTAAATTTGTCTCTTGGAAGTGATTGTTCGTTTTCGTAAGACATGGGAAAAAGCACGGGAAAAGAGTAGAAAAAAGATCATAGAATAGCACGGGTGACTACTACACTGGATAAATTGATCTGTTTACACTTCATTTATGGATGCTTCCTAGAATAAGAGTTTTGAAAGGATCGAAGACATCGATAAAAATAGATAAGGAAAACAATCGATAAAGGACTGCAATGGACTTCGTATCATCTAAGGCAGTAAAGCAAGCTTATTTACGAGCGACCAAACAAAGCGAAATCTTTAATTTCACATGACAAGAGAACAAAAAAACAAGACTTTCAAGATTCCATTCCTTTCTCTTGCATCGGCCTAGACTAAAGCTTTTATTTTAAATTGATCCGCTTTTCTTTTAGGGTCCTTCCTTTTCTTGGTCGATTTATGTTCGGTCTTTGGGGTCAACCCCTTGTTGGCTGATAGGCATAGAAGTGCTCAGATCATCTTTTCAATGAGTAAATTACTATTGGTTCAGTCTTGGGAATGGGACCCACTAAGCACCTTTATAAGCTTTTTGCCAGCTTATAGAAAACCAAAGGCTAATCGCAGAAAAAATAAAGGAACTTTTCAGCTTAATTTAAGGATGGGGAAACTCCTTGTTATGGGTCTGACGCTGCCTAATTAAGATTGAAGACTGGAGCATTCGTTCAACCAACCTCTCACATTCGTTCGAGCACTTCATACATCTCCCTATCGGTCGAACGTTTACAAACCTTAATCTCGGCTTCACTAAAACCACCTTACGGTCTTCTGCCTCAAAGCTGCCTTTCTTAACTGAATGAATAGGAGAGAAAGAGGGGCTTAGCTTGGCTGATGGACTAGTTAAACTTTTTGGATGAAGGAGTGAAAATCAATCAAATCCAAGACTTTTTGCCTAAGAGTTTCAAGCTTAGCTCGTCTTTCCTGCTATGATTTCGAACATAGTAACTATTTAACGGAGTGAAATAGCTTAAATAGTCTCTGCCATTGTAGGTCCTTTATTTAGGAATGCTAAATCTGAATCGATTGACAAGTTAAGTCTTCTTAGTCTGCATCCATTCCTTCATCCCTTGAGTACAAAGGGATAATTATTCAAAGCAAAGAGAAACTAGTGAGAATATCAAGATTGTCTACTTTCTTAGCCTATAGCATAAAGAAAATCTCAATAAAGAAATAAAAGGGGAGGCTACATCCAATGCTTCAACAAGAGCTTAGCCTGGGCTGGACTAAAGCCAGATTCCCAAGAAATGTTTTTTGTCCCAATTCATGTCTTTCTTAGCCACCTAATTTTTTTTAGTGATTTCATGTTCTTCAGCGGCACCTCTAACTATTTGAAAGGCAGAATCTGCAGCTATTCCTCTGCTAGTAGACATGCCAAATGAAGCTTTTTTTTATATAAGTAGGGTCTGGGGACTAGACTTTGGGTTCTATAGGTGACCTGCCCGGGAACTTCTTTTTCTACCTTTGGTTTGGAAGGACCATCCACCAACAGTAGAGAATATTAGATGTCCCCCCTTTCAGTCTAAAACTCTGTTCTATCGCTTGTGTCTTGTGGGAAGGTCTGAACCGTACCTAGTAGAGAGACAATAATCTTACTTCAAAAGACAATGGGTTAGCAATGATCCTATCAATTGACTAGTTAAGTTTTGAGACTTCTCCTAAAAAATGACCAATGGAACCGACCGTATCAAAGTAGTAATCTCTTGGCATAGATGAAACTCAATGTCAGAAAGCACATTCCAACATAGAAGGCCAAACTCTTGGACAAAGGTCAGATTCAACAAATGGAAGGGTAGGTTAGCTTTCCCACTCTCCTTGCTTTCTGTCAAAAATTGCATCAGAGGATGAACCACTGATTGCTGGGTTGAGTTCTCCCACATAGCATTAAGGAATCTCAGCAATCCTAAGATCATATGGCATAGCGCAAAGTGGACATCTTCATGATTCTAGGTCAGAAAATTCACCTTTAGCCCACTCTCTTTTTACATAGCCAACTAGTTAGTGTACTCTCTCTCGACGCTGACCTTAAGCCTTTTGTCTCAAAAAGAATGGTATTGATCTTCTTCTTTTTTTAGCATTATTGTAAACCATTTGATCCTACTCGTCTTATGTGGAAGGAGCTAGATGACAGAGACTTTTCATCCCAACGTCTTTGATGCTGACAAGCTTGGATAGGACTATATCTCTGTCTTTTGTAGCAAATAAAATACTGCATTTTTTTGCTAGAATTCTTTATATTCTTCTTATTTATGGTCTGACCTTTTTCAACCTTTTCCTCATATGGAGTATATGAATATGAGTCTCGTTCAACTGTGCCCACAGACCCGCAAGCCCTCGAGGCAAGGCAAAAATAAACAGATAGAATACGACGGTTTTTTAGGCTACAAAATTTCTTTTTTACCAATCCGCTTCAACTAGTGGAGGAACTAAACCAACATGGAATAACACCTTTTTGAGCTAGTCCAGATTGTTTTGATAAAGATTTACCATTT
>CAODLS011081421.1:0-31085 GCA_948243855.1 Flueggea neowawraea | reverse complement strand
TTTTAATTATATGATACATTATCATAAAATAAATCACTCACATGAGCCAAATTATGTCACACATAATTAAATACCCATAACCATAATAACTAGTGATTTATATTAAAAGCCCATTACATTAATGGACTATGTATTAAATCTTATTTAACACATAAATCATAAAACTCTAAATTATTATTGATTAATCAAATTAATCATCTTAATAATTCAATTACTACCAAGAGAGAATCTTTGTAACCAATCCAAATCTTTATTATGTACGATCCTGTAGTTTCATTCAATGTTGGCAATGAGCCTAAAATTAATTAAAAACCCATAAATCATAATTGGTCTCTGGCAAGACATTATGATTACCCAAATTAAAATGAGTGTCAATTACGAATCAACATAACATAATTACAATCTTATACAACCCTTTGCCTCTCAATATCATGATTAGAATAAGGTATGGAACCCGGTCACCCTTATTTATGCTAAAACATTTCATTGATTTATATGTGATCCTGACTAAGTCAAACAAAATGATAATACTTATCACTTTATTTGGGTGTGGCCGTACACTACTCAGTTTCACTAATCAAGTGGCCTATGACATCTTCTCTCTCTTCGAGAGTGGCAATCCCTTCACTTCACTCATGTTTCTTAGCATGACTCACGGTATACCCAATCATACCCATACTTGTTACCCATTACAAATAACGTTAGGTGTACATCAAAGTATACAAGAAATCACCTAAGAATCCATAGTGATTTTAGGTTGAGGGATTCTAGTATAAGTGTTGTATGAGAAATACTTATGACCTTTCAACCATGTAGTATTCTCATAAGCGGATCGATCCAAAACACTGTTCTCTAATATGTTCTATGTTCTCTGATTGATATATCATATTCTATGACTAGTAAAACATGATCATCTCCCATAATACATACCAGTCTTGGTTTATTGTCATTCATATGACAATAATCGACTAGGGATATTTAGAATAATATTCTTTTATGCTTTATGGTTTTACTATCCAAATCACATATTTGATAACTTAAGTAGAATCACTATTCATAGATGTTTTATCAAATTAAACATGCAGATGAATAATAATGAGATAAAACAATGCCTTATAATATAATCTGGATACAATGCATTGGGACTAGGACTTACACTAACAATTTTCTCACTCAAATCTCTCTCAATCGGTCTGAAACGCTGTCACGTTGTTTCCCCAATGTTCCTAATCAATTTCTGAGGTAATATCAACATCCTTTCTTCCTTTTAAACTCATTTTCATGCATTGATTCATGAAAATGCATTTTAGGCAAAAAATGAAATGGGTTTTAATTTTTTGATGATTCGTGATGAATGAATATTAGAGGATGCTACAATATATCAGGCATGACTTAGATAAACACGATTCAAGATTTGAATCGAAATATTTGATGAAGTTTTGGTGGACCTAGGGTTAGGTTCTGGTTTAATGATTTTTGAAATGAATGGGATTTTTTTTGTCAAATCTGAGGTTGGATTCATGTTCAGAGGATCGATTAGAGTCATGATACATGATTGGTTTCGATATTTATCGGTTGAATCGAGAGGTTAGTAATTTTGAGAATAAATTTATGGTTTTAGTTGAGAGTTCGGGATAGAATTAGAGAATTTTGACTTATGAAAGTTTAGTCGGTAATCCCAGCATTCATTTAGGATTGTTTTGTAATTTGTCAAGTCTGAAGGACTAAAATGTAATTTTACATTGGTCAGGGACCAAATTATAATTTTACATAAATTTTATATTTTGGGTCTAGGGTGATAGATTCACTCCCGAGATAGACTTTCAATGACTTCGAGGGTCAACATATGCATTTGCATATCATGCATTGGTATCGTTACAGTACCACATTTTGATATTTGCTGTCTATATTTGTTACAGCTTCATGTGCCTGCCAGTACGAGCAGCTACCCAGGCGAGTGAAATGGCAGCTTCAGACACATAGGCTGTGTCTTCAAATTGAGTATGTTGATTTTGATATGTCTGGCTATATTATGAAATCGGACTAATAATTATTTGGTTAATTAGTAATTGGGATTATGTGATTATTAAAAACCAATGTTTTGCTCTGAAAAGCTAAGAAGGGATAAGCTTTAAGGTGCATGATTGTCTGTGAAATACTATGTATATATCACACTGATATGGGGACACCTAGCTACGAGGTACGTAGCCTTTGGTATACCAATGCTTTGTCAATGCCCTAGTTACCGGGGTAATGAGGTGACCGTGTATCCGACCAGATATACGCTCTAAAGTAGTCAGATGGCGGAGTCCACACTGCTATTATAGAAAATTGAATTGCATTGGTCCCGTACTATGAATCCACAAATATATATATATGTGTGTGTGTACTTTGAATACTGTCTGAATGCATGTTGTATGATCTGGATGCGATCGTTTTTGCAAAACGAATTTCAGAAATATATTATGTATGTAGTGTATATGCTATATGGTATCTACGTATATTAGTATGCGGTATTTTTAAAGGGTTTTCAAAACAATCTTTGTGAGACACGTATGAGGCGATCTGAAGTGTCGTTTCCTCAGTAGGGATTCTTAGCCCTTTTTTCTTCTGTTGTCTATTCTTAACCTATTTTCTCAGGTGGCATTTCTTTTGGACGCTCAGCATCAATTCAGCACCTCGATCCTAGTGAGGCATTTCTTGTCTATAGTGAGTATCCCTGTTCGGACTCTACTTTTGTTCAGTCGTTAGAGCTCCACATCGAGCTACTGTTGTGATACTGGGCTACACATTTTGTATTCTGGGATATTGACATTTTCTCTAATGGTTTTATATTTTATTTTATTGATATTTTATATTATGTATACATATATATTTATGGTTTTCTTTTATATATAAATGTTTTATATTTATAAATCTTTTGAATAAATAATTGGATAAGTTGGGTAGAATGTCTGTACACTGAGGCTTGTGTGAGATGGCCCGAGCTTCCATAGACGGTTCGTCTCGTATGCAAGTCACAGTCCGAAAATGGGTCGTGACAGACACCTAGGTTAGTAGGTCTCTTGTTTCGAGTGGCATCTTGGGCGATCAAGTTCTGAGATAATGAACAAAATAAAAGAATGAATCACATATGTAAATTTTGCAATGATAATACTTTTGTGAAAAATAGATTACCTCTCAAACACCATTACTATTTTAAGGACATCTCCGCTTGTTATGGCTGGTTTCCTTGTATAGATTACAATGCATATGTGTACCCCTCATTGTCAACTTTCCTATCTTTCTGACCTCATCTTTGTCTTTCTTTCTATTCTTTTTGGCCTACCCAGCTTTTTCTCTATCTTTGTTGCGTGTGTTTGCGGATTTCTCGACTCAGGCCACATGTTCGTGTTAGTGAGTGGTGGTATGAAATGGGAGTATGACTCAAGGAAAGTCTCCTTCCTATGCCAATGTGATACATAGTATTCAGGATTAAATTTCTTGTGTAAAAAAGAATGGCATATTTAAATAGGAAAAAAATTATCAAACAAATAGATAACATATCTCAATTCAAGCAAGGAAGAGCTTACTAGTGATTTATCGCACATTTTGCATGTGCACATGGAATCCCCTTCAATAACTAATACAGGCAAGAAATCTTCCTCTCGTTGATGTTTAACTACATGCTTGAATTTTCCATATGTTACATCTTATCCATTATCCCTATTCCATTCTATGTGACAGTCCATTTCTTTGTTATTTTCAAGAACTCTCATTGCCATTGATGATATGTCACAAATTCAAGTATCTACGGATTCTCTCATTTTACAAGTTCTTTGCATAAGCATGATGCAAATTTCCTCAAGCATCGAGATAATGGATTTGTATCTTGCTACTAGAATCCATGAATTGAAGGTTTCCGACATATTGTTATCAATGATTGTAACAAAGCAACTCCTCCACAATGTTGTTGCCGAGCTTAAAAAAATTCTTTAAATTATGTTTCAATTGTGAATCAAAAGTCGATTGAGCACATTTCCAAAATGCTTTGTGCTTCTCTGCAACCTTCCATTTCTTTTCTCTGCAACCTTCCATTTCTTTTCCTAGTTAGAGAGGATGTGACAAGCATGTTAGTTTTAGTTCCCTAGTCCAATCAGTACATTGTCATTCGCTTTATTACCCCGGTAACTAGGGCCTTGACAAAACATTGGTATACTAAAGGCTACATACACTGTAGCCGGGTGTCCCCATATTTTGTGTGATACATACATAGTATTGCACAACCAATCATTCATTATATTTTTCTTTATTCCATTATTTACAAAATACTCTTGTATATATATACCAATATATACTTTAGATTTTATAGTGCAAAACGTTGGTTATTAATAATCACACAATCCCGATTATTAATTAACCCAATAAATATTAGTCCGATTTCAGATTATCGTCAGACGCATCAAAAACAAAAGACTAGTTTTGAAGACACAACCTATGTGTCTGAAGCTGCCATCCACTCACCTGAACACCGAGTTAATAATCCAGTAGCGGTCCACCGGTGAACAGCTGCTAGCATCGAGAGCTGAACAAAACTGAGAGCAAAGACAGAGACAACAAAGTCAAATACAGTACTGTGGTCTTATTGAATATGAATGCAATTCAATGCAATGCAGACTCAGACTCTCGAAGTCACTGAAAATCTACCCCGGGTGAGAATCCATCACCCTCGACCCAAAATATAGAATTTACGTAAAATTACAGTTGGTCCCCGACTAGTGTAAAATTACGTTTTAGTCCCCAAGACTTGACAAATTTCAAAACTTAAAGTATCGTGGGATAATCAATTAGACATCCATAAGTCAGAATCCTCAAATTCCTCTCCGAACTCCCAGAAATTGCTAATTTATCCTAATTTCTTAAAATTACAAATATATCTCCAAGTTCTCCAACTAGAACTTGACTTCTCAAAATTACAAATTCATACTCCCAATTTTTAGAAATTACAAATCAAGAGTAAACTTTCCAGAAACTTACAAAACTACCTGAAACCATAAGTTTATACTAAAAAATACTAAACTTTTGATTCGACACAAATATTGAAACCAATCATATATCTTGACTCTAATCGATCCCCTAAACATGAATCCAACCTCAGATTCCACAAATAAACTCCAAATCATCCTAAAATCATCAAACCCAAATCTAACCCTAGGTCCACCAAAAACTCACCAAATCATTTGATTTAAAGCTTGAATCGTGTTCATC
Organism: Flueggea neowawraea; assembly: GCA_948243855.1. Lineage (NCBI taxonomy): Eukaryota > Viridiplantae > Streptophyta > Magnoliopsida > Malpighiales > Phyllanthaceae > Flueggea > Flueggea neowawraea. The sequence goes on along the minus strand of CAODLS011081421.1, from coordinate 25,838 downwards.
TAAGTCCTATCTAACAGATCTAGCATCATCTAACATCTATTCCTCAAGAATCATCCGAAAATTGAAAATTATTTCAAATTCGGCCAAATGACATTTTCATGAATCAATGCATGAAAATGAGTTAGAAATGAAGAAACGATGTTGATCTTACCTCAGACGATGTTAAGGAAAGATGGATGACCAATGAGAGAGAAATTCGAATCGGATTGAGAGAGATTTGGGTGAGAAATGAGAGAAAATGATGAATGGGTCGGGGTTTGGGGGTTTTATGGATGAGCTGATCAAAACATACCATTTAAGCGACATAACAAAGCAACGTACATTGTGGTCGTCAACAACGTTCGTCATACACAATCAACGTAGGTTGTGATGCATCTAGTAGCCACATATCTGGAACAAACACAATACAACATACGTCGTTGATGCCAACGTACGTTAATCATCCTTCCAACCTAGATAACGTACATCGTGGCTACCCAACGTATGTTGTGCTTCTTTTCCAGATAACATACGTCTTGCTTGTCCCAACAACGTGCGTTGTTCACTATTCTAGCCACATACACGACATTTCACGCTTCCAAACGTGTTCTTAACTTCCAATCATAAATCCCTTCACTCCGGGGACTTAACGACACCCAAACTTTTATGGATAATACCCTTAAACATTCTCAAGCATCTTTTAAACACCCAAACATCACTTCAACTGTTTGAGGTTCAAATTGGGACCGAACTGAGATCATTCGAAGTCGAATGACGTTCCACCCAAAGACCTTGTCAGAATTTGGTAGGAATGCTACAGATAATTGATCAGAACAGACGGAGTATTACATACTTCCCCCCTCAAAAGAAATTCATCCCCGAATTTCCCAAATATTCAGATTAGAAGGATTTCAGAGGTATAAGAAATACTATCACCATTCTAGATTGAGGTCTAACATCAATCACCAAAAATAAAGTCAAAATCCATGACTCTAACAGATCATCCATCGAGAAATCAACTATCACTCATTAACATCCTAGACTACTAGTACCAGAATATACAGACAGACAGAGTGAATGCAAACCATGCAGTCTTAGAGACAAATCATCCAAAAGCATGTAGAGTCTGAGATAGATGATGCAGATTTATATCCTAATAGAATTAGACAAGCACGAATCCTCATGCACGTCTCAACAGAGCGAAGTCCCTTAAGAACTTCCTCTAATGCTCAGATGATACAAAGGTACAAAGAGTCAAAGGTTCATATTCCCAGAGTCAAAATTATATGTCCAAGATCACAAACATGGACATTGATCAAAGATAAGGCTCTAGAATTTCCAACAAATAGATAGACATACGGAGCAAAAGAAAAAGAGTCAAACAACTCCTAACAAAGTCACCTAAGTTAAAATATGCAATTGCAATTCAACCCTTTGACAACCACAGAAAGCAAAGGAACGTCACAGATTTAGGTGTTACAGACTAAGATAGCCTAAGGTATCAGAAGAAATTGCTCTTCGGATATCCAACCGCTCCAGACTTACAGAACCATGCTCTTCACTATGCCAGACACCCAACATTCACAAAATGACTATAACTAGGTTGCTCAATGGTTCATCGCCATACCCGTAGTGCTCTAAACATTCATGCTCCAAACTTCTACATCAAATTACCACATACATCATGGGTTCAAACCCCAAATCCTAACAGATCCAACTCCGATGCACCTTAAACCAATATCGCTCCGTCGTTACCTTTATCATACAATTCTCCCTATGGAGCCTTCAACGTTAGATGGGCATTGAGTCTTACTTTAATCACAACTCAATCCTAGAGATACTACCTTTGACAAATACCGCCTTTGTCAAACTTTTGTCGAAGAATTGTTTTCAATTGTTGGATTCTAACATACCAAATCAAAACCCAATTCATACTGAGGGCAATATCATATTCTTCCACACCTAACACCTTAAATTAATTGCCACTCCTGCTCATTCCAACAATCATGCTACCTCAGAACTCCCGTTTAGCTGACTATAGCTACACAGAGGTGACAAAGCTTATAAAGGTTTCTAACAAAGAAACCACCACTTTGACATGTTCTAACAGAATGTGTAGCACGATAGAATGCACGACACTAGAGTCAAACAACATACAGACTGAGATATACAGAAGTTCACCAAAGTTCAAAAGAATGTACTCCAACAGCATACAGGAATACATAGAGGTTCAAAGGAATTGAAACAGAATTATACCAAGGCATACAAAAGTCAAAGATTCATATTCTCAAAGTCAAAGGATTATGTGTCAGATAGCACAAACCCAGACACTCATCAGAGATCAAACTGCAAAAGTCCCAACAAACAGACAAATGCATCGAACAAAAGGAAAATGAGCTAGACTGCTTCTCATAAGGGTTCATAGGTCAAAATATACTATTGCAAACCCAACCCAACGACAACCACATAATGCAAAAAGGGAATATAACAGATTCAAAGGTTACTTACAGAAATAACATAAGGATCCAAAGCAATTACTCTTCTGATGCCCAAAACCCATAATCCCATTAGATTGCACCCGCAGGTCAGACGATACGTTCCTATCCAATTCCAGTCCAACTCTCCCTCAATTGTTCATACCATTTCTCTTGCCTTTATACCTATTCGACTTATTTTGTCATCCCTTCCATGTTTATTTAATCCCAAATAACTGTCAACTTCACAAATAAGTACATCGACAATTGTTTCACCATAAATTCTCCAACGTACTACATACAGATTAATCCCTACATTTCACAAAACATAAGATCAAATCCTTAAAGTCAAATTTCTCCAACAAGGTCACCTAAATTTGAACCGCCATCACAATTTCAATATATTTGAAATCATAGAACACCAGAGAACATAACATAATTATTTGTTACTAACAAAGATATCATAAGTACCCTAAAATGTATATCATCTATATCCAATTCTCGTAGTTCAAATCAAGTCAAACTCATAAGTTAATCCATATACTCACAATCGACTTCAAATCATATCCATACTTATAATCATTCAACCATGTAAGCCAATTATATATCGAGTCCCATTTAAGTCCTCAAGTCTTGTTCGTAAATTCCATATTGCCTTCATATTTAAATTACTCACTATGGATCCTTATCGCAATTGTTTAACCTCAAACAAAAATTTTCCACTACCAAAACGATCATACCCTTCACCATTCTCAGAAATCTCGTCTCCTTACTAATGATACTTACCTCTGAAATCAAAGAAACCATCGATGAATTTGTCACCAAATTGATAATTACATATCACTTTTATCCTTAGGCTAATTTTACGAATACATCCAGTGCTAACCTCTATTATCATGTATCAATGCCAATTTTTTTATTCACCGAATACTGAATATCCTTAAAAGTCAATAAGATCAAAATACCGATCTCAATTTTTTTCTTTATCTAATTGATCGACTTCCAAAAAATAATTATTAAATTCCTCTCGTATCGACAAATAAAATTATGGAATAATCCTTTACTCATACTTGTAGCACTCCAAAATCTATAGTACTCCAAACACCGCATTACTCTATTTAACACCAAGTAATACATATATCGTGAAATTCAAATCCTGATCTTAACAAATTTAGCTTCCATACGCCATGACAATTTAACTCATAATTTATCATCATTCATTTCCGGACTAATCCATTAATTCCTCAAATACATAATACTTTGTAATATCCTCAAGCTCCCAAGTGCTTGACAGTCTTGTCATGCCATTTTATTTCCTAGTATCAAGCCTCAAATCAATCTTATTATTCATTCTCAACTACCAACGAATCAAATGCTTCCCTCGCATTTCCCAAGTTCCCCAAAATACCATAATTCGAATGCAACAACCTTTCCTTTCTAACCTAACATGAACTCCCTTCCCCTCCGATCTTACTCTTAAATCTAAGAGGCTCGAGCTTCAAAGAACTTATCAAATAGGTACTGTCATAACCTCTGGTACAATAGGTGCAACCGTCGGAACAGCTTCTGCTGGCTGAACTCCAACTACCTGACTAAGAGCAAGTCACTCAAGACAATCAAGGGTCTGAGTGAAATGGTAAAAAAAAGATAGACTAAACCATAAGCGATAGCTGAGATTGAGGTGTCGAAATTGCGACCTCTAGCCTAACATGCGAACCGTACCAATCCGCATCATACTGACTGGCGACTTCAGCGAATTGTTGCCTAACGGCCTCTCAAGGTCTTCTATGACGTCGAGGCATATCTACAGAGGACAGATAGTTAGACAGAACAGATATGCAGATGTCAGAATGCAAACTATTGCCACAATACCTAACAAAATCCCCAGAAGGGCATACATTAGCAATTACATCAGAGACATATACAGAGGCAAATTAGACTGATTTGATCAAGGATACCTAAGCTCCACAACCGACCCAGACTATGAAAATTCGCTCTGATACCACCCTTTTCACGACCCACAGTGGGGCCCGTGACCCGTGTACGAGGCGGACCGTCTGTGGAAGCCTGACCCATCTCGCATAAGCCTCTGTGAACAGACATTCTATACAAATACAGTTTTATTAGCCATTTTAAAACCGTTTTATAGAATAAGTTTTAAAGATAATATTTTCAAATATTAACAATAACAAAATCATTAAATAAATAAATAAATATAATTTAAAACAAGTTAACCATTTCAAATTTAAAAATACAAGACCATAACCCAATACTCGGTATGTGGAGCATCTAACAAAACTGACAGTCGAGCCCGAACAACAGGGCATTCGCTGCTGACAAACACCTCACTGAGCACGGAAGATCAACAACTGCTACAAAGTGTCTGAAAAGTGAAGTATAGAGAGAACAAAGAAAAGAAAAGAAAAGGGGTCAAGCCAGTGAGGGATAACACTCCAGACCACCTCATATGTGCCTCACAAAGACCGTTTTGAAAACCCTTTAAAAATATCACACACGGATAGATACCATATAGTATACACACTACATACATAATACATTTTCTAAAATTCGTTTTCCAAAAACGTTCGCATCCATATCATACAACATGCATTCAGATAACATATATATATATATATACATATGGTGGATTCATAGTATGGGACTAGTATCAAAATCCATATAGCAGGGTGGACTCCGCCACCTGACTGCTCAATAAAAGTGTATATCTGGCCGAATATACGGTCACCCCATCACCCCGGTAACTAAGACCTTAATAAAGCATTGATTTACCAAAGGCTACGTACCCCATAGCTAGGTGTCCCCATATCAAAGTGTTATATACATAGTATTTCACAGACAATTATGCATATCAGATATTTCATTATTCCATCTTATACAAAATACTCGTATATATATATACCGATATATACTTAGAGTTCCAGTGCAAAACGTTGATTATTAATAATCACATAATCCCGATTATTAATTAACCCAATAATTATTAGTCCAATTTTAGATTATAGCCTGACATATAAAAAACAACATACTAAATTTGAAGACACAACCTATGTGTCTGAAGCTGTCATCCACTCACCTGGATACCGAGCTAATAATCTAGTAGCGGTCCACCGGTGAAAGGCTGCTCGCATCGAGAGCTGAACATGACTGAGAGCAAAGACAAAAATAATATAGTCAAATACAATACTGTGGTCTTACTGAATATGAATGTAATGCAATGCAGACTCAGACTCTCGAAATCATTAAAAATCTACCCCGGGTAAGAATCCATCACCCTCGATTCTAAATACGAAATCTACGTAAAATTATAGTTTTGTCCCCCACTAGTGTAAAAGTACGTTTTAGTCCCCGAGATTTGACAAATTTCAAAAAAGATCTAGAAGAATGTCGGGATTACTAACTAGGTATTCATAAGTCAGAATCCCCGAATTACTCTCCGAACTCACAGAAATTGTGAAACAACTCTTATCCTCAACTTTTTCAAAATTACAAATCTATACTTCGAATTTCCAAAATTAAAATCTATACCCCACTTTCCAAAAATTATAGATCTAGTTCAAAAGTCTCCAAAATTACAAATCTAGAGTGGACTTTCCAGAAATTTACAAAATAATCTAAAACCATAAGTTTATTCTCAAAACTAATTAACTCTTGATTTGACCGACAAATATCGAAACCAATCATATATCCTGACTCTAATCGATCCCCTGAACATGAAACCAACCTCAGATTCTACAAATAAACTCCAAATCATCTTAAAAATCATCAAACCCGAGCATCTAGGTCCAACAGAAACTCATCAAATTATTTGATTAAAATCTTGAATCTTGTTCATCTAAGTCCTATCTAACATAATCTAGCATCATCTAACATCCATTCATCAAGAATCATCCGAAAATTGAACCCTATTTCAGATTCGGCCAAATGACATATTCATGAATCAATGCGTGAAAATGAGTTAGAAATGAAGAAAGGATGTTGATCTTACCTCAGATGATGTTAAGGAACAATGGGCGACCAAGGAGAGAGAGAGATTCAGACCGGATTGAGAGAAATTTGGGTGGGAAATGAGAGAAAATGATGAATGGGTCAAGTTTTGGGGGTTTTATGGACGAACTGATCAAAATGCACCGTTTCAGTAAAATAACAAAGCAAATTACGTCATTCTCATACTCAACGTACGTTATGGTCATCCACAACGTGCATCATACATCATCAACGTACGTTGTGATGCATCCAGTAACCACAGACCCGTAACAGACACAGTGCAACGTACGTCGTTCCATGCCTACGTACGTTGATCGTCCTGTCACCTAGATAACGTATGTCGTGCCTACTCAACGTATGTTGTGCTCATTTTCCGATAACACACGTCTTGCTTGTCCCGACAACGTGCGTTGTTCAATACTCTAGCCACATAATCGACATTTCATAATTCCAAATGTGTTCTTAACTTCCAATCATAAATCCCTTCACTCCCGAGACTTAACGACACCCAACTTTTATGGATAACACCCTTAAACATTCTCAAACATCTTTCAAACACCCAAACTTCACTTCAACCATTCGAGATTCAAATTGGGACCGAACTGAGATCATTCGAAGTCGAATGACGTTCCACTAAGGGACTTGTCGGAATTTGGTCGAAATGCTACAGTGAATTGATCGGAACGGACGGGGTATTACAAAGTGTGCTTGAGACATCCAAAATTGAAAGTATGCCTATCAAATTGGAACAAAAGGAGTACATGATTAGAACCGGTGATTCTGTAGCAGCAAGAAAAAATCTTATTAGAAGTACAACTTCATCACTTCATGCTCACGAAATGGAACTTATTCAAAATGATGGTAACCGATCATTGATTTTCTTGACACACTAGTTATGTTTCTCTGCTATTGGATGCAATCTTTTTTTTTTTTCTTATGGTACATGGGTTCTTATTAGGATCAAAATCTTGATCCTTGTCAAAATTAAACGACTCCAGTATCAATAAGCAAAAAATCCACTAGTTTACTACACATTTCTTTGACAATACATAACACATGCATATCGGTCCAGTATGTTCAACAGCTACCTAACAAACAGCTGAGATAAATGCTTCTCAAGCCCACACTAGTGGTTAGACAAGAGTGCTGCAAAATTTGCACAAACATTGAAAATCATACTGACAACCATGCGGAAATCGAGTCTTTTGTGGTACAAAGACTACAAGAAGCCTCACTTACACTATCACGTATTTCTCCATCTATCTATCTATCTATCTATCTATCTATCTATCTATCTATCTATATTCATCAACTTGTAAAACTGAATTTGGAGTGGTAGGAAATCTAGTTAGTAGACCATTTGCTTTTGTTACTCGTCAGACTGGTTAGTATTGTACAAATCATTGTAGACCAAAAAAGGAAAGAAACTTTATCACACTGACCAATTTCTGGGATCATTCCAAGAACTTAATAGTGTATTTGCACCTACTTGTTAAATTCCTATAATTTTGGTTATAATTGAGTTGTTTTCATAAGTTCTGGAATTTTATTGGTTCATATGATCAATACTCAATTATACAGCCGTGTAATGTCTTTATTGGATTGTGTCTTACCAGAACACACCATTTCGGCCTATTTATTCTTTGGATGAACCCTAACTGAAATGAGCTGCCATTGACACACAAAAATAGAGTTCTAGAGAGGGAAAGAGCTGGGTTTCAAGGGAAGAACGCCATTGGAGTGGATTTTCTTTAAGATTGAAGTGATTGCATGAAGATTGATGGAATCTCAATGGGTTCTTTCTTTCTATCTTGTTTCCATTTTGGTTTTGTTGTTTTCTCTACTACCATTATGAACTAAATTAATATGCATCTAGATGTGATGAGCCATAAGACGAATTTGTGATTGGGTTTTGTTATTTTGTTGCTTTGTTCATGAATTGAGACTCATCTATGATATAATATTGTGCTGTTGGATTGATTCTATCGGTGTTTTGATTCAACAATTGATTGCATACGTGGGAATTGAGAGATTTATCCAGTGTTTTGAATCATTCATAGGTGAGAGGAGTTGCACGTAAACCTAGAGATAGGTCGACATAAATCTTTTGGTCAAACTTAATATAGGAATTCATTAATCATCATTAATGCAACATGGGGGTATTAATTAGGAAGAGATTCTGGTTAATCAACTTGACGTTAGATGTTAACTGACTCGAGAGAGAGGTCAATGTATGTTAGGAATTCCTACGGTCCATTTGTATGAAGAAGTGACTTAGTGACGAGGTCGGTTTTGCTTAGGTAGTCCTAGGGGGATTCAACATCTGGATGCTACTGTTACCCTTGATTGCCCTATTCCTAAACTCTCTTGGTACTGCTACGTTGTGTGTTGGCCTGTCTCCATTCCTTTTGTGTTTCTAGGTTAGATAATAAAGAGATGGTAATTACTAGTACTCTTAGTCTCTATGGGATACGACACTCGGTACTCAGGTCCACTTATTATAAACGATAGGTGCGCTTGCTTGCCCTCCAGGAATGAACCATATTTTCATTATTTTTAAGCAATTGTGTATGCACATTCTTAGAAACATGAAACTCCTCAATTTCATTCCCCACTCTAAAGAGTATACTCCTCTTAGTCAAATCAATACAAATCCCTTCGGTTGCCAAGAAAGGTCTCCCAAGTACCATGGAGTGTCACATGCATAATCCATATGTAAAACACAAAAATTGACAAGAAAGAAGAACTTACCTACTTTTACCAAGATGTTCTCCACAACTCTGAGTGGTTGCTTGATTGATTGATCCGCAAGATGGAGCTTCATAGTTGTTGATGTTAGCTCTCCAATCCCTAGCTTTTTGTATATGGATGAGGGCATTAGATTGACCGAAGCACCTAAAAGTTCTTGTTCGTCCAAATAAATCCATGTGAAGAAACTCAAGAGGTCTACATGTAGATACATCATTTTTACTTTTAAAAGAAACTCTTGTTTTCTTATGTAATTGACATGCACCACATAAAAAATATTTTTCATATGTTAATTTAGGAAGACCAATGACTAAATCCTTTTTAGATAATTTTGAAATTAAATCCATGCTAGCATGTTCTAATCTCCTATGCCATACCCAAATATCTTTATTATATGCAACTAAATATTTTTTAAGAAAGGATTTTGAATCATTTAAATCAACCAAATATATATTTTCATGTCTGTGTCCTATGAACAATGTTTTATTTTCTTTTTCATTTTCAATCATGCAAATGTGATGAATTTTGACTTTATTAACCATGTCACACAATTGACTTATACTTAGTAAATTATGCTTTAATCCATCTACTAATAACACATTATCAATTGTAGGAGATGAATTTTTACCAACTTTACCTTTTCCAATTATTTTTCCTTTTGCATTATCTCCAAATGTGACAAATCCACATTCCTTCATTTCAATTTTTACAAGTTGTGATTCACCTCCGGTCATATATTTTGAACATCCGCTATCGAGGTACCAAGTATTTGGAGACTTTTTCACATTCAAGCATACCTACAAAAGTAATTAAAAGTTTGATTTTGGTACCCATATTTTCTTGGGTCCAAGATGGTTAGGTCTTACCATGTTATGTAAGATGGTTCCTTTAGGAACCCAAACTTTGTTAATTCTAATATTTTTCCTAAGATAGCACATGGAGGCTCTATGACCAAATTTATTACAATAATTGCAACATGGAAATGAAGAATGACTAGGCTTAACAAAAGTTATTTTTTGACTCTTTTGCAAGGTGTTCAAACTATATCCCACACCATTTTTTGAAAGAGAGTATCTCTATTTGCCTAAAATGTTATTCAAGTTGCCTTTTCCTTGAGTTAACTTGCACGAAATCAAAGTTAGGTTTTCTATATTTTCCATTAACAACTTCTTATCATTTTCCATATCATTATTAACTTATTACTTACATCAAGTCTTGTCTTTAGGTCATCATTTCATCTTGACAAAGTTTTAAATCATTTTCAAGAACACTTGTTTTCTTCTTAAGATTAACATTTTTAAACCTATGTTTTTATATTCTTCAAGCAATGACTCAAAGGCATCATATAATTCATTACAAGAATGAGAGTCACTTACCTCCTCTTCTCTTTCTCCATTTACGTCCTCCAAAGCCATGAAACGTAAATCGGCAGCCTCCTTCTCTCTCCTCTTCATTTTGGCCTTCCAAATCCATGATGAAAAGATTTACAACTTCCTTTTCTTCCTCTTCTTCATCCAAATTCTCTTCACTATCACTCCATGTTGCCACCATGGCTTTCTTTTTCATCTTCTTGTTTTTTTCTTTTATTTTAGAAGAGGACATTCAGCCTTGATGTGTCCAACCTTCTTGCACTTAAAACAAGTGATATCATTTTCTTTCTTCTTAGACTCACCCTTGCAAAGTCTTTCTTGTAATTTGTTTGAAACTTCCTTTCCTTTTTAAGGATTTTTTTTAACTTGGCGAGCATAGCAAGATCATCATCTTATTCTTCCTAACTATCTTCATTGTTTGGTGAGGCTGTAAATTTTAAACTAATGGATTTTTCTTTTCGACATTGTCTTCTTCTTCTCTCATGGAAATTTCATGAGTCAAGAGAGAACCCACGAGATTCTCCAAAGGTAGAGTTGATAAATCTTTAGCTTCTTGGATTGTGGTTTTTATTGGAGACTAACTCTTCGGGCGAGACCTAAGAATCTTCTTCCCCAAAACCTTGAGATTGTTTATGATGTCGTTAAAGTGGTCTAAAATTTCTTATATGGATTCATAAGGCTTCATTTTGAATAGCTCATATTGATGAACAAGAAGGATTGCTTTGTTTTCTTTAACTTGACTTGCACCTTGATATGTAACCTCTTTTTGTGCCTTGAATGGTCCTTCTAACTCAACCTTCCAAACATCAATGCTATCAGATTTTAGGAATGCCTTTATTCTAGTTTTTCAATAGAGGTAATCTTCACCTTCAAAAAATGGAGCATTGTTAATATCAAGACCTTCATAATTAGAAATAAACTTGGAATTTTCCATTTGGATCTTTAAGTCTTGGGAATTTTAATTCCAAATTTTAAGAGCATAGGCTCTGATACCAATTGTTGGCCCAAATAGCAAACCAAGACGAGGGTGAATTAGTTTTTAGAAATTAAAATCATCTTAGTGCACACTTAATAAAATACGAGATCAATTAAGCAATGCAACAATAAAAGCACAAATAATATAATGTAAGGAGCTTAGGGAAAGAGAGAAAATGACCCCAAGATTTATAGTGGTTTAGCTTAACCAAGCCTACATCCACTCCCCAAGTATTCACTTGAGAGTTTTCTCCATTATCTTCCTCTTGAAAAATATTACAACACTTGCTTCAAGAGAGACAATAGGTAACACAAGTAAATAGGCTGGATTTCGCTCTAGAAAGAAATAATCATGAAATATTCAATACTTGTGTTCTTCAAGTGATTCTTGAGTCCTATTTATAGCCAAATATGTCCTATTGACTATTTTATAAAGTTTGGAGCAGTTGGGTTTGATTTTGTTACCATTCTAGTACGTTTCGCTAAGTTGTCAGGCTTAACTCTTCTTTAGGTAGACTTTCACTAGCACATCTAGTCCAAGCATACTTAGCCTGCAAAAATCAACTAGTATACACATGCATATCTGGACTCATTTTTAGTCAGCTATGATATCATTTGACCCAATGAATTATTTTGGCCCATATCTGAATAACTCTTATTTGATTTGAAGTTTTACCAAAACTTCCAACTCAAAAGTACTTAAGACTTGAAGATATTTTGTAAAATTATTAATGAGGTCTAATTAAATGCTCGATATGTATGATTTATATTTAGGATCACATTCATGTTATAATTCATATTCATTAGAGGATTAATCGAGATATGCTTCAAAAATTATTATTCCAAGATTAATGAATAATTAATACTTATTTGTTTTGTTATCATCAAAATATGTATGGCATTGAAGACTTTGGGGTCAACAATTCTCCTACTAAAAAACAACACCCAAACACTCTTAAACGCAATCCAACTGTATTTCTCTCTGATTTCTTTTAAATTCCAAAAAAACCTAACATGACTAAAACCCTAAGCTCTCATGTAGTAGTTTTTTTCTCTATTTCAAAATGGCACCAAAGCAGATGACTAAATTCGCACCAAAAAGACTCATGAATGAATGTCTCTGAGAAGGAAGAATCTTAAGAGGTGTAAAGAGGCCACGAAGTCCTAGGGAATAACCAATGTACTCAAATCAACGTATTTCAATATCTTCTCCATCTAAATTTGTGAAAAAGAAGACAAAAATTGTTCTAGAAGAGGAATTTGATGATGTTAGATTCATTGTTTGCAAGCTGCTAAGCTATTTAAGAAGTTAGAAAGAGTTGAATTTTCTAATGCTATAATTTTTTATTTTGGGTCTTTAAAGGATGGTGGAATGGATATAGAAACTAATTTCTGTAACTTCGAGTAAAAAGATTCATGTGTTGAAGCTTCAGATTATTGAGCTGAATTGGTTAAGGAATTTTATGCTAATGCAAGATGTTAGGAGAATAGAGATGAGGAAGATGTGTTGGAATTTGGGATGTCAGCGCCTCAAGTAGAGTTAATGGTGTAACCATGTTTATTACTAAGAAGTTATTGCATAAGTTGTTTGGTTTACAGAAGAATGGGTGTATTGGTAAGAGAGAAAAGGGTGTGAAAGAAGTTATTGGTAAGGATGCTAACAAATTCGTAGTCAACAGTAATTTGAATAGAATATTTATGTTTGAAAGCTTTATCGTGGTTAGGATTGATCCGAATGTAAAGATTTTATATCAAAATGATTTCGGTTCAAAATGGAAGAAAATGCATCTTGCTTTCACTAAGATCTTGCAATTGAAGTCATAAACTCAGTGCCTAATGACGAATCAGGATGAAATCTCCACGTATTTGTTGATGAAGGGGAGAAATTAATTTTGATTATGTAGTCATTAATTGGATGTTGGAAAAGTTCAAGAATTTTAATTTGGCAACATTTTCAGTCAAGGATAGGCAAAGAAGAGAGAGTATGCCTTTTGCGAGTCATCTGACAATGGTTTTTCAACACTTCAAAATCAAGCTTGATGGGTTTGAATCATACCAAGAATTGGAGTCTTGAAAATTGAAACTTAATCTTTGAGAGGAATGAAACTTTTCCTAACAAAAGACCATGACTACGTATTTCAATATTACTTAAGAGAAACTAATGTGTTGGTGCACAAACGCAATGAGAAGAAAATGCCAAAGAAAGATGAGATGGGGTTTGTGAAAAGAGACTCAGAAGAAAAGAGAAAATTACCTAAGAGGCATGAGGACAAAGTAGGGGAGGAAGAGGCTGAAATTCAGACACAAGTGGGTGCAAGTTCAAGCACAACAAGAAGCAGTGAAATTAATGACTCGAGGAAATAAATTTTGGAGTTTAAGGCAGCAACAGAGGCATATTTTGAGTTGGTAATGAATGTGCTTCAAGAAAATCTTAAGATACTGGAAAGCCTCAATAGTTGAAAGCAATCTGAGGAGCCTAAAATTCCATACACTCCTTGAATTCCAATAGCCTCTAAAATGCCAATAGCTTCTGATGTTCCTGCAAGCTCTCAAGTTTCTCAAAAATCAACTGAACCAAGAGTTAAAATAGTGGCAAAAATCAAAAATGAGAAAGTTGCGGAGATGGCCAGAAAGATTGTTGAGGATCTCGAAGACGTACTTGATGAAGTTAGTGTCAAATCAATGAATTTTGAGAGGACATAATCTGAAAAGGATAAACAAACTGAGCCACAAGTTGAGTTAGGAAGAACATAAACACAAGTTGTACAACATGAAGTGGTTGAGTTTAAGGGTTCTGAGGAAGAATAGGATGGCCAAACTGCTGAGAATGTCGAGAATCCACCTGAGACATTACTACTAAAGAGTTTTGAAGAATAATATGTGTTCAAATTGAAGAATAATATATGTTCAAATTGAAGAAATAGTTCCACAACTCTCTAACTACCTCATCAAGGAAGTAGCAGAAGAGGTTCTAGATGAATCCATTGATTTGAACCTAAATGAGTTTGTTTCGGATCCAAATTCAAATTAGTGAACTTCATACGCCATTAAGGCCCAAAATTTGTCATGCATACATACATTGCATCGTGTATATTCTTAAATTTTTTCTATAATATTTTGACTATGTGTATGTGTTGATATTAATGAATGATATCATTTTTTATCTAATTCATTTTGATTCATGCTCTGAATTATATCTACCTTTTTGATTTTGACAAAAATGGGGAGAAATTGTGCAGAGTTTGTTGCTTCAAGTAGCAAGATTTGTAATAAAATTGCTTTGATGTATATATCGGTTAAGTTATAACAAATAGACAAGGCTTAAACACCTTGATCAAATCTTTTCAACTTTTTATCCAAGTGTTAAAAATTAGGCGCATCAATTGAGGAGGAGAGCAAAATCTTTCAATGTTTTGTCATCATTAAAAAAAGGAAGACTGTTGAACCAGTTTTGGTCAACATGAAAATTGCTTCTCAGTTTTGATGATGTTAGAGCCATTCTGGGTTTTCCAAAATGAATGCTATACATGCCCTTGGAACCACATGTAATGCACTTAGATTAGATGCTATGCGCACGGAAGGCAATGCAATACGCATAGACGTGTTCTATCAGAGAGGCAGAATGTTTAAGGATTTATCTATACATATTTGAAAGAGTCCAATGGAAGTTGAAGAACTGAAGTTATCTCATTGGTCTGAAAATAGAAGTGTACTATGCACACAGAGGATGGACCAATGCCCGTAGATGGGATTTTGATAACAAATGGAGAGAAAGAAAGACAAAATTAGAGACACCTTGATGTCCTATGAAGTGCGCGTTGAAGAGTAAAGGTGACGTCTTTGAAGAAGTTCATCTACATACAAAGAATTGGTGTTAAACACATAGATGAGGCCGATATCAAAAGCTGACAAATTCAAGTTGCTCCTTGGGAATTGAAATTTGAATATTCTCTGACATAGTCACATGAAGAATAAACGGTGTGATGTTTGGTAACATCGACGCACGTGGAAGGCTTATGCTAAGTGCACAAGAACAATTGATTTACGCATACAACACAACTAGTATGTGTGTAGTAGGCAAAGTTATCCAGGCAGAATGTACTGGACTCAATGCAATGCACATTGTAGAGGAACATAGCGCACAAGACTTTAATGAATAGTTGTACTATGCATATAGTACATGTGACAAACACATTCTATGGACTGACCTTAATAAAATTTGAATTCTATTATGACTCACAACAGCTACCTCAAAATTTACAACGGCTATTTTCTGAGGTTGCTTATAAATAGATCTCTTCAAGGAGAAAGAAAGGTACAAACATTATTAAGAGCGTGCCCAAGATTTATTGGTTTAATTCTTGGTTTTCTCTCTATACTTGTTATACATTTTCACATACCAACTGAACTTTGATATACTATTTCCTTACTGGGTTGGTGTGAGATTGTTTTCTAAATCTAGGAATCCACTTGTAATCAAGTTTTAGTGTTAATCTTGAAGGGCAATATAGGTTTCCTTGTTTGTTTCCTTAAAAAAAAGAGTGGTTGAGGTTTTCTTGTTTGGGCTTGCCAAAAACAAAGTGTAAAGCATGTAAGGGGTATATAGCGTATGTAGTTGATGGATGATAAGGTATCTGAATGGTCTTGAAGTTGCTCAAAACACGTTGTTTGGGAACAATGGACATATAATTTTTTCTGGGGCTATTGGATTCAAATATTAATGTGTAAAGTGCGTAAAAATGGATCAATATGCATAGATTGAAAACTCTAGATGCGCGTAAAGGTGGATAAAACATGCAGTGGCAAGATGGATATGCTTCTTGCAAGTATACAAGAATCAATTTTAGTAAGAAAAACCTTATCGAATCCATATGGAATGGCTCTAATTGTGGTCAATAAAGAAATAAAAGCAAATGTAAACATCAAGTTATTTGTTTTGATGGTTTTGAAAATAAAAGCAAGCAATAAAATAAAATGCAAGTTCACAATGATTGGGAAACGTTAGAGCTTTCAAGATGAAACCAAGGATCTAATTGCTAAATGAATGAAAATTGGGTTTTAGGAAATGGGTGTGAGTGTTCTCTCCACATAAATAACCCAATGACTCTTTCAATATCACCCAAGTCGTACCTACACTTCCTATAAGAGTCCTTTCGGCCTCACTTAGCCAAGTTAGGCCCTTTAGGTTCATAGTGGAATTTTATCGAACACCTTATAGGCATAGGTACATCTCTATCCTAAACCAAACAAGTTCTACGCTAGTGCACCTAACCCAAGCTTCATCTCTCAATTCTTCACTTAGGCTTGTCAAAAATAACATCGTGGTTGCAAATCACAATGTCATTCGATAATCAACAAGTCATAAAATCAATCACCATCAACAGATTTAACAACTAAAGCATCAAAACAATAGATATAACATTAACAATGCAAAACCCATGACATTAATTATCCATTAAGGCAACATAAATCGAAGGTTTACATCTCTAACACCCTAACAAAGGTTTAAGGTAACATATTTATAAAATAAAGCTTAAAGAAAGAAATGTAAAGCCTAGACATAATTTCTAAACAAAGCAAAAGGAAATATAAAGGAATAAATAAGCTTCCCTTAATAGATGAGAAAAGCTCACTTCAAATCCTCTTCTCCTTTCCTCTTCAACGCTAGAATCTTCTTGGAAATTGTTGAGAGAAAGATTCTCTTCCTTTAATGTTTGAATGTCCAAGGTTACCGAAAATGGGATTTAAGAGGAGTATTTATAGTCCCTTTGGTCCCCCTACAAACCCTAGCAAAAGTCTCCCAAAAATTCTCTTGAGGTGTGCTTTGGTCACTATAAGTTTTGTTGCTTTTCGTCACTTTCTCTCTCTTCACTGTAGTGTGTCACGGTCGTGATACTTTTTTGTCCATGACATAGGGTGTGATGGTGTCACAAACACTTTTTTGTATCACTTTCCGTCATTTTCTTCATGTTTTCTGATGTTTGTTCGGGCCCTTTCCACTTTGGATCATTTTTCCATCATTCCCAACTGATGTTCTTCAATTTATCTCATCCTATCCTGCAAACATCACAAACATTATATAAATTTCACCACAAAAACATAATTTATAGGATGAGAAAAATAAAATTATTTCTTGATTTAATGTGTAAGTTTAGGATACACTTGTTTGCTTTTCCTCAAGCAACCCAATTCCAAGTATGGGGCAATAATACAAATCAAATCAAAGAGGCAAGAGTATTTTTACAGTATGCAAGTATACGAGTAAAATGATCAAGAAAAGAAGGCAATGCTACTCATCATTTACAAACAAAAAGTCCTGGCATTTATAAATGGCAAACCCGATAGTTTATCAATGAAATATCCTAGTCCATTGACATCTATAAGTCTTATCTCCTCTATTGCTAAATTCAAACGATAATTCCCTTTGTTTTGGAGCAAACATGGCCTCATTCATTCAATTTCTATTAGTAAGTGATTTGTTTCATTTTCTTTCCTTTTTATCACATGTCTCTTATTTTTGGGTGTTACAAACAAGTTAGCGAATTAAGAGTCACTGTGTTTCCACTTATTATTGCTCCTAGGATACTTACCATTTCTCACTACGGAGTTGGGACCCTATGCACTTGTCCTTGGTTAGGTTCACCCTTAAAGAGGGAAGTTTTCCCTTTTTTCACATTCAAAATAAGAACTTTTCATTCAATTAATGGCCACATCTACTCCAAAAATTTTCAAACACAATCCAATCATTTAAACATATTTGCTTAAAATAAACTTAGCATCAAGATTGTAAGCCTCTTCTATGCCCCCCACTAATCAACTAAAGTTGTTGATAAACAAACTCCAAACCTTGCAACCTAAAAATGCCAAATTACAAATATATTTCAAATAGCAAGCAGTCTTCAATTAATAATTTTAAAAGCATACTAACACACTATAAATTTTCTTCATCCAATCCAATTCAAAATTATTCTTGTTGAATTTGATGCATTCTAAAAGAAAATTGAAAAGGATAATTCAAGAGAAAATTGAAGAATTTTGAGGCAAAATCACAAGTAAAGACAACATAAACAATTAAGCATCAAGCAATCAATAAACCCCTCACCCACAATTATTTGGAACATTGTCTTCAATGTTCAAGAATATAAGTCTAGATCAAACTAAGCAAGTATGAGGAACATGAGGACAAGTTCAATGATACAATAAAACATAAAGTAAAAGGACAGAGTTTAGAAACTTCTCGAATTGTCGCTTGCTTGCCATTTCTTTGCCTTGGGAACACAACTCCATCATTGGCATGAAACATCAAAGGTTAAGGGAAGAAAACTCAAAATGTATGTATGCTATGTTGGAATTCGTAACTAAATATGACACTCATATAATGGATAATGTAGCAGAAATAACAACAAAAATTTATCCTATAATTCCACCGAGGATCCATGCACATCAACATAAACGATTAGAGTTAGGGTTTTACCTTGAAAAACCAAAGCTCGATTTTATGAACTAATGAATTGTTGATGTAGCTTTTAGTATAAACTTGAAACCCTTTCAATTACGTTGCCTTTGTGCGAACGTGACCAATCTTATCCACATAAACAAACTTCTTTGGATTGGTAGAGTGTACTAGCACTTAGAATCTCTATTCTAATTCTCGCAAATAATTTTCTCTCTTTGTTTATGACACTCACAAATTCGGCTTTAACTTGAAGAATATGACAAGGGTGTGCTCCTATTTATTGGCATATGGGAAAGTCTAAATGGGTGCACTAGGGTTAGCCAAAACATTCTCCTTGTCCCTCAAAAATTCGGCCAACCCTAATCAAGGAAGAGCGTGTCGAATTTCTTCCTTGATTGGGTGCCAAATTTCCTCTTCCATGGCCACCAAGGATTCAACCTCTCTCCCTTTCTGGAAGGGTATGCCGAATTCCTCTTCTAGTCCTACTAGGTTTTGCCTCTTCTTGTCACACAAGAATATATGCTCCCTAATTAATAAAAACCTTCTTCAAAATTCAGCCATCACTCCTAAAAAATAAGAGATGAATTTCGGCCAACACACCAAAACCCTAGTCCTATGTAAGCTAGGTTTTCATACACCTTGTCCAACAAGTATATGGATTCCCAATCCAATAATTAAGCATGCCGAATTTCTTAAGGCATTATTAATGTTTGTTGGGTTTTTAATTTTATGACACATTATCATAAAATAAATCACTCTATTATTAATATCTATGGGCCTAATTTATGTTACACATAAATAAACTCAAAACAATATTAATAAGTGAATTAATAATTACAAAACCCTGAATTACTAATCATTAATCAAATTAATTATCCTAATAATTTATTTTCCGAACGAGAGAACATTTACAATCCAATCGAATTCATTTTAGTGTATGACCCAATAGGCCCACACGAGATTGGCAATGGGCCTCGTCCCAAAACACTTGGGCCTAAAGTCCATAAGCGGTATCTTGTAATACATTATGGCAACCCAAAATCTAGTGGCATCGGTGATTCGAGTTAACCTTTCACAGTTTGATATTTAGTCCTTTTGTCTCACAATATCTATATTAAGCAGAGGGCATGATCACATGTCAACCTTATATTGCTTAATGCATTTCTTGACCCCAAGTAGATTGATATAAAAAGGACATTGATAAACCCTTTTATCAATTCATTTGAGTATGCATACATTCCATCAATCATACTCATCAAGTGGCCTAAAGATATCACTCTTCATAAGAGGATCAAATCCATCACTCTCACCATCACTCCTCTACAAGATTCATGGCATATCCAATCATAGCCTTTATTGTTACCCTATTACGGATAACATTTCACTAAGTCAAAACATGTGATTCCTCATGTAGGAGTCGATAGTGAGTTTCAGTCGGAGGACTCAAACATCACCACTGTATGAAAGCTACGTGTGACATTGATCAATGAAGTGCTTTCATAGAAAGCCAGTCCAATACATGTTCGCTATCATGTATATATGTTCTAAGTGATATTCCATATCCATAATCAGTAAAATATGATTATCCTCTTAGCAACATACTAACCTTGGCTTGTCATCATTCATATGATAACAATTGATTATGGACTTTTAGAATAGTATTCTTTTAAACTTATGGTTTTACTATCAACTCATGTTAGTGTATGCCCTAGCCCCAAGCACATTGTATTTGAACTCTTTTATATTTGACATATATATATGAGGCATTTTTCCATCCTGTTTCTTATTTCTGTGCATATTTAATTGGATGAATTATCCGTGGATAGTGATTCTGATTAAGTTATTAATTATGATTTGGATAGTAAAACCTTAATCTGTAAAAAAACACTATTCTAAATATTCCTAGTCAATCATTGTCATGGGAATGACAATGAATGAAGACTAGTATGTACCTTTTGAGATGATCCTATTTTACGGATCATAGGATATGAGATATCGATCAGAATACATAGATAAATGTTAGTGAACAGTGTATTTTGATTGATCCATTCACGAGAATGCTACATGGTAGCATGTCATAAGTATTTCTCATGCAACGCTTAGACTCGAACCTTTCGACCTAAAATCTCTATGGATTCTTAGGTGATTTGTCGTATACTATGACATAAACCTAATGTGGCCGTAACTGGTTGACTAGTATGGGTATGGTTGGGTATGCCACGAGTCACGCTCTGAAACATGAGTGAAGTGAAGGAATTGTCACTCTCGTAAAGAGAGAAGATATCACGGGCTAGTTGATAACTGAGACTGAGTAGTGTATGGCCATGTCCAAATAGGATGATAAGATTTACCATCTATTTGACTTAGTCAGTATCACTAATAGATAAAGAAAATGATTTAGCGCTAGATAAAGAAGACTTTCCATGCCTTATGCTAATCATGATATCGAGATGCAAAGGGTTGTATAAGGTTGCAACAGGTCTTGTTAATGCATATTGACATTCGTTTAATTTGGGTAATTATAATGTCTTGCTATAAACCGCTTATGATTTATGGGCTCTAGGCCCATTACCAACATTGAACGGACCTACATGATCGCACACAATAAAACCAGTTGGAGAAAATAAATGCATCTTTCTAAATTTGCCACTTATTTATGTAGATAAGATAAGTTGGGCCTTATAATTTTTGGAACATGCATTGAGGCCCATTGAATGTCAATTTCGGCCCAATGAATATTGACTAATTAAATTAGTTAATGGAAGAAGAAAAAAATAAGGCATTGTTTAGTTGGACTTAAACATGGGTTTTATAAAGGTTTGGGTTTAACTATGTGATTAGTTTTTAAACCCAAACCATTACATCCTTAAGCCTTATTTGAGAGATGGTGGCCAGCCCATTTAGGACCTAATTAAAATTGAATAATATGGTCATTAAGGAGATTAGGGTTTGGCTTAGAATAAAAAGGAAGCAAGAGAAGATATGCATAGTGTTGTTCCATTCTTCCTCTTTTTCTTCCAACACTAGCCGTCCACTTCTCTCTCAACTCTCTCATCTTTTCTTATCCAGCCGAAATCTTAAAGGAAGAAGGGAAAGGATACTTGATTTGTTCTCTCATCCTTATGATTAAACGTCTCCCAAGCTTGTTTTGAACAAGAGAACACGTTTTCTCTTTGTTTTTGTTCAAAACCTAATTGTTTGGATTAGAAAGGGCAGTTTTCTTTGTGCTAGCACACTAGGTTATTGTGTGTGTGATTTAGTAGAGAGGATTAGCTTTTTGGGCAGTCTATTCAGAAGAATTAACAAGGATAAAGGGATCAAAAAAGCTGGTTTTTGATTCGGCTTTTTTGGTGGCAAAAAGGGGTTCGGTTTTTTCACATCATTAGGTATAATTCACCACACCAAATTTCTCTTTTGTACGTGCATGTTCCTTGGATGGTTTATTTCTATTTTGGATGAATAAATAGCCCAAAAAGGCTCGATAAAAACCTAACAATGGTATGAGAGACAGTTGCAAGGTTATCAATTCAAATTTGGTGTTTTTGTTGGTGAAAAATCGGTTAGTAACAAGTTAAACAAATCTGGAATTTTTCATCTTTTGTTTGGCCGAATGTTTTGGTTTGTTTGGGCTGTTTGGTTGTTGATTAAATTGTTTAAAAGTTTTTAAATGTTAATCTAGGGTTTTTAGAGAAGAACCAAATCTGAAATTTTATTAATAACCTACCCGAACATATTTTGTAACTAGTTAAGCGTTTAACTTCTAAAAACAAACATGCATGTTAATTGGTTAATATGTTATGGAACAAAAGAATTTTACGGCTAATTACATAAGTTTTCAGATCTATTTTGGTTAATAAATAAGGCCTAAAACATATTAATGAGATTAACAAAAGGTCTTAATCGTTAGGTGTTTTGTTTATTAGCCGATTACATGGTTTTAACTGAAATATGTTTAGATTTTTCATGTGTGACCAGATCTATTTTTCATGCTTTTATGTGTGATTTAAAGTGTTTATTTTCATGCTTAAGTATGATATTTATGTCTTATATGTTTATATTTAAAAGTGATTAAATTATGACATGTAAAACGGTTAAAAGAAATTGACTAATTCGATTTACGGCACGAATTGAAATAGTATCATGAATACGGTTTTAAGAACAACTCATTCGATGAGTATGTCAAAGTGTTTGACATAATGGGCCAAAGCCAAAGCCCTTAACTGGGTTGGTTCTTAAAGTCTGAGAATACGAAATTTCTAAAACGGCTATAGACCAAACCTAAAATCTTATTTTTCATTCGTATGCTTAGTACATTACAATATGATTGTTTTGGTGTGTTTATGTTTTTCATGGATGAATTTGCATGTTGCATTTCATGGGCATATTTTGGGTTTGTAATATTAAATACGGCCTACGAGCCGTCTAAATTTTAAGTAAAATTTATTTTTCTTAGAATAGACGTCTTTCGTATTTAATAAAGTATTTGTAATCAAGACCGAAGACAGAGCCCAAAAGGAGGAGATCCAGCCCAACTCGAAGAATCTATTTGTAATAGGATTTTAGAGTTAGGTTTTGGCCCACGAAATGTCACGTTTAATTTTACGCGCCATTTATATATACTATGCATGAATGGATGAATGAAAACTCGTCTTTGCCCTGTAAGCCATAACTAAAATGAATCCCAAACAATATTAAGCCGTAAATTGCCTTCCTAATTCGAAAAAATTGTCGAGGCATCGATCGTTGAAGCGTACGCTATCCCAAAACTAGGCACGTTAGGTTATCTTTGTGGGGCAAGTGTTAAGGTAATAGTTACGCTTAACGCTCGAATGTAGGTTTAGCCTAACGTGGGTGGTAGGATTGCCCTAGGCAATTAATGGGATAAGTGCCTAAACATTAGATGTTAGTCCCATTTAAACCAATAACCATATAGACATGTGATTGGAAGGAGTTCCTACCTAAATAACTAAGTCTTAGGTGTACAAGCTCAGCTTGACTAGGACGAAGTGAAATATGGATCTTGGCCTACAACCAAATCACTAACACAAATTATTTATTGGGATATTAATTCAAAATTGTGGGAATAATAATAAAAGACCTCAATACTAATATTTTTGCCTATTTACTTTGTAGATTGAATTAAATGGCAACACCAAACAACTCCACATTCTCTTTGCGATCAGTCCTTGAGAAGGACAAGTTAAGTGGCCCAAACTTCATTGAATGGTCTCGGAATTTCAGAATTTTTCTTAAACAAGAGAAGAAACGAGAAGTGTTGGACCAGCCCTTGTCAAACGAACCAGCCTGAAACGCTTCTGTGGCCGTAAGATAGTCTTACAAAAAGAAAAGGAGTGACTCTAATGATGTCACATGTTTGATGTTAGCCACTAAGGTCCCCGAATTGCGAAAGCAATTCATGGATCAAGAGGCTTTCACCATAATGACCAATCTTAAGGAAATGTTCCAAGAGCAGGCCGGTCACGAAAGGTTCGTGACAACAAAGGCATTGACAATTGCAAAATGGCCCTGGGCACTTAGGTATATTGACACGCTCAACAAACTTGAGGCGCCCATTAGCAATGAACTCGCTACGGACCTAATTTTAGCGTTCTTGCCCAGTAGTTATGACCAATTTGTCATGAACTACATTATGCACAAGTTTGATAAATCAATTACCGAGCTGCATGGGATGCTTAAAAATGCCGACCAAAATATCAAGAATACCAACTCTGTGTTGCTGGTTCATAAGGACTTTAAAAAGGGTGATAACGGAAAAGGCAAGCTTAAGCCCAAGCCCAAGGACAAGGCTCTTAAGCCCAAGCCATTGAAGGAGGGCGTGTGCTTCCACTGCAACAATGCTGGGCATTGGAAATGGAACTTCCCGCTCTACTCGAAAGAGCTGGATAAGGCCAAAAAGGGGCTTTTACTTCAGGTATCTTTGTTATTGAAGTCAATCTTTCTATTTCAATGTCTTGGGTATTAGATACCGATTGTGGTTCTCACATTTGTTCGAATATGCAGGGACTCCGAAATAGAAGAGCATTAGCGAAGGGTGAAGTCAACCTCTGCGTGGGCAATGGAGCAAGAGTTGCGGCCTTGGAAACCGGGGATTATTATTTGACTTTGCCAGTG
Source organism: Flueggea neowawraea (assembly GCA_948243855.1). NCBI lineage: Eukaryota > Viridiplantae > Streptophyta > Magnoliopsida > Malpighiales > Phyllanthaceae > Flueggea > Flueggea neowawraea. The sequence goes on along the minus strand of CAODLS011081421.1, from coordinate 699 downwards.
GGCTTGTAATTGTTTTGAACAATTGTTATTTTGTGCCTGCTATAAGCAGAAATATTATTTTGTGCCTAGCCGTCCACTTCTCTCTTAGCTCTCTCGTATTTTCTTGTCCATCCAAAATTTCAAAGTAAGAAGGGAGATGATACTTGATTTCTTCTCTCATCCTTGTGATCGAAAGGCTTCCAAGCTTGTTTTGAACAAGGGAACACATTTTCTCTTTGTTTTTGTTCAAAACCGAATTGTTTGGATTAGAAAGGGTAGTCTTTTTGTGCTAGAACACTAGGTTATTGTGTGTATGATTTGGTAGAGAGGAGTAGCTTTTTGGGTAGTCATTTCAGCAGCATTAACAAGGATAAAGGGATAAAAAAAACTTGTTTTTGATTCGACTCTTTTGGCGGGAAAAAGGGGATCGGTTTTTTTCACAACATTAATTATAATTCTTCACACCAAATTTCCGTTTTGTATATGCTTGTTCCTTGGATGGTTTCTTTCTATTTTGGATGAATAAATAACCCAAAAATGCTCAATAGAAACCTAACAAGTCACACACTTGATGACATAAGGAAGAATAAACTATTCATGAAAGATTTATTGTCATAAATAATATAATATTTCATAGATATGAAATAAAATACTTCTTTATTAAATAATAAATGTAATGACAATGTATATCAATGATTGGACTAGGGCGCAAAACTAATA
>CAODLS011081318.1:0-21430 GCA_948243855.1 Flueggea neowawraea | reverse complement strand
GCTCACGTCATTCTTTATTTTAATGGGATTCAAGCATCGGTAATGGCCTTAGTCAAGGTTCCAATAATTGCTCAACTAATGGATGATCTTAGTGGCATTTTGTCCAATCCAAACAGACTTTTGTGATGAGATATTGATGGCGGTACACGTCTAAATTAATTTTCTTGTTGACTTGAAAAAATTTGCACTATATATTTTTTATATCAAGTTTTCCGTAGAACCCTTTTTGTCCTTATGTTGTGATGAGCCTGTGTGTGTTTCTGACTATAATATATTGAAATGAGAATTCTTTAACAATTATTGTTTAAAAAACAATTGTAACTTTTGTAGATCACATAAATGGGAATGTGTTTCATCATGAAGCAAAATTTCATTTTTCAAGTTTGTAGAATACTCCATCATAGATGATGTATTGTAAATGCCTTACTGAACAAAAATAATTTTCTATATAATGCAATTATATTCTGTAGTTTATTCAGAACTGTGTGTCGTTTTCATTAGGAAATGAGGATCTTCGCATATGTTAGAAGTGTGTTTTAATGGTTTCCACTTCTTTTTTGGTGGGAAATGAGGTTTGGTCGCTTTTTCTTTGTACTAATGATTTATCAACAGGTTTTAAGCATGAGTAGATTGGGAGGAGCTGGTGCGGTCGCACCACTTGTATCAGACATTCCAATATCAACAGTGGAGGTAATAAACAATGATATTTACTTATTTTGGAAAATTTATTGATTCCCCTTTCAACATTTAGGCAGCTTTTGCTATTTTCTCTTTTCGTATCTTAGGATGAAACTAGTGAAGGTGGAAGAAACCAACCGGCGTGGGAGAAGTGGTCTAACGATGGCACAGAACGTCAAGTAGCTAAACTCATGGAGGAAAACGTGGGCGCTGCAATGCAGTTCCTTCAATCAAAGGCGCTCTGCATAATGCCCATCTCCCTCGCCACCGCAATTTACCACACACAGCCACAAGATACCCCTACTATTGTGAAGCCAGAAGCAAACCCGCCACCGTAGACCCAAGGAAAGGGTAAGCATCTCATGGTCCCCATCCAAAAGTCACCAAATGCTTTAGGTCCCACGGCGAATGTGTCGCATTCAAGACAACCCTCACTTAGATGTTCGCTTATTTTCAAATTGCCATCAAAGTCAGATGCCATAGTTCTTGCCTTTTCGCCTTCCTTTCCAGCTTTATTTTCAAAACAGGATCGATGTCGATGCCTAAGAAATTTCAGGGCGTTACGCCAAGTTCAAATGAAAGAGAAGAATTGTCAAAGCTCACTTGATATTCTTTTCTTTTTGAAATCAATGGTGAGGGTAGTGGAAAATGATGGAAGCACTTTTGTAGTTGGGCTTTAATTTTTTTTTTGGTAGTGGAATGTGGGACCTTATAAAAGGAACCATCCGGATAGCTTCAATCTGTAAAAATGATCGAATAAACCTGATCGGTTTATTTTTCTTTTGCATTTTGTATGAAGAGACTTTTTTCATTCGATGATGTGTTGTTTTTTTTCTCGAATTTGAACTCCTTGACCTCTTAGCAGATAATGCACTCAGGCTCAGTAGGCTCAGTATACTTAATATTGAGTCAACATCTTATTGGTATGGATTATTTGATTGAATTAAGCCAATATCTTCTTGGTATTTGATTATTTGATTGAAATGAACCAATTTGGTTGATTATTTGACTGTTTGGCTTGACTTGATCTGATTTTGATTGTGGGAAGCAAAAAACTTTTTTGTTTTGTTTTTTGGTTGTACAAAATTTTGGGAAATTAGTTTTGGATTTGAGGTTTAGCATATTACTTGATTCAATGATGCTGTTAACAATTAGTCCTCAATTTTCCGCAAATTTAGTGCCGGACTAAATGTTATTATAGCCTTTGAACTTTCGCTGCGTCCGTCAATAATGAGCGTCCAATCTCTCGACTTCGTGCTCCATTCTACACCATTACAGTCACAGTTGCTTCTTACTACATGTCTTCACATGGGGAGCTCAGTTTTCCATTAGTTTTTTTACTCAGTGCATTTTTTTAAAAAAAAAGTAAAAAGTGGATTAAAATCTAAAATAATTTTATTTTTCTCCTATTTCTCCCAATGATTGAACCTAAGGATTAAATTTGGAACGTCCAATTATAAATATTAGTTGATTACCATTAAATTCAACATCTGGGAGTCTATTCACTGTGCATCTTAATTTCGTGATGACTCAATTTTTCGTTAAGTCTTTTGACTTATGTTTTGGTTCTTCGCTTCATACTTTTAATAAGAATTCGATTTTTCACAAATTTTTTTAGTTACGTCAACTTTAACAGCTTTAAATTTTTCATTTTCCCACATATATCATTAGTAAGAGCCCAATTTCTATGACCCCTTCCTTATTTCTATATTACTAAATCATCATTTCTATATTAATTTTTCCACAAACATCATTGCTATAAAATATAATGATGATTTAGTGGGTATTACAAGTGTAGATCAATTAGGAACAAATCATGGTGGAAAGGTCAGATCTTTAAAGTTAAAACAATATCTCTATTTATACAAGGGGTGAAAAAGTTGAGATAGCGAGGGTTCAATTTCTCGCAAGTCTTTAAATTCATAGAATGACTTAGCATGACATAGGATTTTCGTTTGTGTTGCTAAGTGCCACTTGTATCTAGGCTATTCCACGACCTGCTCATTGATCGAAAAATATCACTAATTACATTGGAGGTGAAAAAGTTGAGCTTCCCATTCATTTGAATATGACAAGCTCCATAGATGATGAAAGAACAAAATCACTCCTATAACTAACTAGGAAGTGTTTATTTGCAATCAGATGATCTTGAAGTTGAAACATACTTATTGAAAGGTTGGATGAACAAGCTCATTTTCTAGGAAAGGAGTTATTCTCTAGTTTCTCCTTTCTTCATGTGGCTCGGTCATCACCTCTAATGGTCTATGGCCTCACTTCTCCATATCTCAACGTAAACAAATTGAACTAAGTATACTTTCTAGATTAAGATCTCGATTTGATTCGTCAATCTTTTGACTTCTTTTCTAGAGTATCTTTCAGTTGAGTGGAATTAACTCCAACCTTGCTATGATTGTCATAGCCAAGATGTTAAACCTGGACTCCATCAAGGGAATAAAGCTTATAAACTTAATCTTCGGAGCATCTCTCTGCTCTCATGCCTTCTGATATTAGTACTCTTAACTACCTCTAGGTATTTCTCCTTCCTAGCATCTCATTTGGCCCCATTGTCTAAGGAAATTTCATGTCATTCCTTATGAGGTTAAGGCTCTCTTGCGGGGAAAAGGATTCCATATTCTATCATCTTATCCTCTTCCAAAATTAAACATATGTTGTCATGAATCCTTCTAGAGTGTGGATTCCAACCACCTAAGCAAATCTCCAAGGATCCAAGTATTTGAGTTTGTGTTTTAAGACCTATTTAGTTAGTTATAACCATTGAGGTTTAATAGGTTCAACCTAGATCATATCATTATAATATAAAATTTTTATAATTTTGTTTCATCATCTTAATTTTGAATGTCAACAAACAATTTAGAAATAGAAATAATTTAATAAAATGTTTATTTTAATTTTATTCAATATATATTAACCAATAAATTATAAAAAATACATTTTCTTTCTATATTGTTTCAAAAGATTTAACAAACAATTTGTGAGAGCTTTTGAATCATAAGACAACATTATCCTTATGGATTCCATTTCTTGTTCCATTGTCTTAGGTTCTTAGTCTTATCTAAGATTTTTAATGAAAGCCAACTTAACAAAAACACCATCTCATTAGGGCTGGATTCGAGCCGAGCTTTGAAGTGCTCAGGTTCGGCTCGACAAATATATTGAGCTCGACTTGAACTTTTAATTCCGTTCAGATTCGGCTTATAAACCTATTTAGGAAGCTCGAGAGCTTGGCTCGTTTAAATGTCTCGCGAGCTTGGCTCCTTTAATGATCGTTTAAGCGTCTAGCGAGCTCAGCTTGTTTAAATCTCGTTTAAGCGTCTTGCGAGATCGGCTAATTTAAAGCTCGTTTACGAGCTCGTTTAAAAGCTCATTTACAATTACAATCAAAAGTTAAAATACCAAGTCTTTAAACAACAATTTAAGATATAATCCAAACATAATTTACGCATGAAATAAGGTATATACGTAATGAAGAAGAGACAAATTATCTTAGACAATTCTTGGTTTAAGGTATACATCATATAAGGTATATACTAATACTATAGTATTAATATATAAAAAAAAGTTAAGAACTAAGGTATATTATTTAGGATATAGACTTATATTATAATAATTAAATAAAATTATATTATATAAACTATTATTTTACATCAATAATATAAAAGTGGAATAAGAAATGTATAGTATTTAGTGTATATATTACTTAATATGTATACTATATAAATAATATAAATGAGCTTGTTCACGAGCCTACAAACGAGTTTATTTGAGAGCTTTCGAGCCGAACTTTTGGATGTCCAAGCTCAACTCGTTTATTAAAACAAGTCTAAAATTTTGTTTAAACTCGGCTAATTTATTATCAAGTCGATCTGTGAACGAATTTTTATCGAGGCGAACGGTTCGGCTCATTTCCACCCCTACACCTCACCAAATTAATCAAACTTAATATAAACTTTGAATATATAATAAGAAAAACATTTAAAAGATATAAATGCAAATACGAATGAAATTCATAACACTAAGGACCTACTTAATTTGGAAAACAAATTTTTTATTTTATTTTTATTTTGCAAAAACTGAAAAATATTTAGAACATATATTTATTCATGAAAAATGAAAAATATGTAATTCGTTGGCACTTATCTTTTAAAAACAAATGAAAACCTTTGTTTTCCATAGAAAAAAGTAGAAAATTAATTTTGAATAAATTTTTTAATTTTTTATTTTCAATCTTTAGATAATTTTTACAAAATATCCTAAATTAAATAGACCCTAATCTCTTATTTTCAATCTTTTAAAGACATTTTTTATATGGTAAATTAGGAGTTTTTTTTTTAATATGGAGAACGAGGGCATTATATCTTTAGTCTTTCAGCCATAATCTCTTACGAGTTCTTTGGAGCCAAAATATCAGTATATCACGCTTAAAGCATTCTCAACAACCTCCTTATCTTAGCTCTCTATAATATTATATTATATTTAATTTAATTTTTTTTTATTATTTATCATAAAATTTAAATTTAATCTATTTTTTTCTCAATAATTAATATTTAATTATCAAATCAAAGAAAAAAAAGAGTGAATATTGACTCCATATAAATATAGAGTCAATATTCACTCATCTCTTTATTTTTTAAATTTAATAATAAAATATTAATTTACAAATTAAAGAGTAAAACATTTCACAAATTTTAAAACTAATTAAAATATAAAATAATTTAAAAAAAATTATTTTAAAAAACCATAATAAAAAAACTATTCGTCAAGCTAATAGTACAGAAGTGAGCTCGGCTCAGTTCTCAATTCTTTTTTTGGCTACTCATTTTGGCGATGACCGATATCGCATCCAATCCTAAAAGATACTTAACCTGATCATTTAAGTGGGAAATAATAAACAAATAAATAGATGACAAAAAACAGTAAATAGACTTGTGCGCCTTTTAGTATTAAAATCGTCTCTAACACTTCACAAAAACAATCTTAAATGCTTACAATTTTTGCTGACAATTTATCTTCGAGACGTCGAGCAGGAAAAAACCCTTAAGAAATTAATATGACTACCATGCAAAAGCAAATAATCCTCTCAAAATTGGTTTCAAAATGAGATTCCAAAAGATAAAATTGCACTGATCCTTTCTTCATAACCAATTAAATTGCCTCATGATGATCTAGAGCATATTTCATTACTCGTGCCTTGGAAGGAGAGTTTTGTTTTAGAGTACGATACAGAAGGCAGTTTTTTATGAAATGATTTGGTAAAGCATTTATTGACTGGAAAGTGTACAGAATTGAATGTCTGCCAGAAACTATACTGGCAGGATAACAGGGGAAAAAAAAGGTTATCAAAAACAATAGCAGCTCAACGAATTCCCGAAACATCCAAGCTGTGCATTTATTGGATACAACATTACCATAACTTAGCAGGCATCAAGATCCCGACAGGGAGGAGGTTTTGGATCGGTGAGCAAAGAAGTATTACCTCCTTCTGGTCCACTTCTGATGCGTTTAGGGTTTTGCGTGCCGTGCTGAAAACCAGAACAGAGATTACCATGAGAATGAAGAACGCAGCAAAGAAGAAAAGATAAGTTAGCATCGTCTGCCCAAATTGCCTTACCGGGGGCTTCTCTCCCTTCCTTAGCATCTCTACGATCTCAACAACTCGTTTGGGAGTAACATCTTCCTGTAATAAATACAATATCATTTTCTTAAAAATCCAATCACCAGAAACAATAGTCAATTACGCAAAGGGAAAAGGAATATGATGGACAAACATAGTAATTGTATGTGTATCCTTCAGATCCGTTGGAGTAATCAGCAACTGTAATCATGGGTGCATTTACGCAGCATCCCTGCACAATTGAAGAATCATAGATTACAAGTTAAAGACAGACGGATCAGACACATTCAGCAGAGCACATAAAATTTTAACGTTTTCCACTCTCCTTGTCTTTTTATATGCCTTCACTTCTATGATTAACTGGGAGGCAACTGGTGGTCTTCCCAATCTCCTAACTGCCAACCACTCTTAAAGTTGCTTATACATTTAAGTCTCCATTAGACGCAAAAATATTTTTACCAAGATACCATGTTTCATAATAACATCATATTTTGTATGCTTTTAATGCATTACTATATAGTGAACATGGATTTTGATCTGGGCATGATTTAAATGAGTTTTCTTGTTCTCGAGCTCAGTTCATTCAAATCTGCACAGTTTGTTGAGCTCAAGCTTGCTTTGTATATTTTATGAGCCAAATTCCAACATTTTTAAATCAAGCATGAAGCTACTCACAGAGTCTCATTAACAGCCAAAATGGCCTCCAGTATTGGGGCAAGCATCAGCTAATGGCTACGAGGGATTATTGGATGAACCTTTTCAAAATGCAAAAAACAGTATCTATTATCTAATGCTGAAAAAGGCAACAAAGGCTCTAATCTAGCAATCATCATGGCATTGCTTCATTCAGAGTATTCAGACTACTCCACTGAAATAGGTAAGGAGTAAAGACAATTGAATAGTAAAGGTAAACACTACTGTTTGAATGGGACTTGAGATAAAGAAACTTTCTTTTGGCACGTGTTATGGATGTTACAGCAACTACCAATAAAATGAAATGTATTATAACATATGCTATATAATAGGAGTGGTGCTTCACGGCAGTACAACTCAAAAACTGTGATTCATTTCCGCTGCAATAATAGGTGAACCATGGTTTTATGCAGACGCCATGCATGCAAGGACAGTGGTCAAGCCAGTCAATCATACCTAGAAAATCTTTAGTATCACCTACTCATAGACCTAATCTATCAAAATCTAAGTTTACCTATCAAAGTAAGCAAGTACAAAATGGCTCAAAAATTCCATCATAACTCCCAAAAGAGATGTACATAGTTTCCAATTACTAACATCCTGATTTTAGTAGTAACCACGCATGACAAGGAGAGATCAAAAAGGAAAGGTGCTGGAAGAACTCACCATACATTCCATTTCTCCAACAGAGAAAAGACCATCTTTTGTTACTTCTGCACATTAAAAGTTACAAAAGGCTTATTCTTCAAGTTCCATTTCAAATTTCTTATAGCTTGGTAAATCATGCAATCCTAGGAAAGTAAAATGTCTTGCTTAAAACTCACCACCGCGCTTCACTCTCAAGTGCTTTAGTAATGTTTCTTCAATTTCCCGTGAACCACGTATCATACAAGGTGTTGTGCCACAAACCAACAAATGGTACTTGCCAACCTGAAAAGCAGACAAGTGGGAAAGCAGTGACTTGTGTAATGGAATTTCCATATATGTATATATGTTAAATTTTTTGCACAACAGGATTTTCTTACTGGTTGCCGATTGAACATTGAGTAAAATGTCACAACCTCATAGACACGAATAGGAGCAACTTCAATTACCTTAGCCACCTAGATCATCAAAAAAAGGAATAGGAAAATTAAAATTTAGAAATGAACATAATCCTCTATTCCAGCCAGATTATAAAAGAATGAAGTTTGAAAAATGTTCCAAAGAACCTTTTAAAACTGGAAAAGGCAGTAACATGAACAAGAAGAAAGCATAGAAGATACATGTATGAAACTTGGAAAAAATTACAATTCCCATCTCAAAGTAATGGTTGTCAACATGAAAAAGCATGTAGAGCCACCAATAGATTATATTAGACATAAGCTAGCAGAAGCACTTGGCACAAGAAGAATAAAGATCTTAAAATTCAACTCTAAAACCAAGTTTGTATATGTTCACATAACTTTTGAGTATCTTTGTTTAACATTTCCTTTACTTTTGTTTTTTTTTTTTCCCTCAGAAGTTCAAACAAGAGCATGAGCTCATTTGTAACCAGAAACCGTCAAACTTATCAATTTGCTACCATAATGCTCAAAAAGGCACAACTCATCCTGGGGCCTCATTATTGTCTCAAATTTCTTCTTTTGTCTTTTCTCATGTTGGTTTAATAATTTCCTATTACAAAAAACTAAAATCATATTAAACATTTTAAACTATCGATCACAGAGTGCTTCTACATAGTATCTATGTACGGTACTAACCTTTGCAGGAATGTAATAACTAGTTGATATGAGCAACATGCATAATAATGGAACTTGAGTATTGGTAACACCCAATTGTATCAAATCACTTACAAGATTTGATGAAATCATGAAAGAATATCTCAGAGATGTAGCAGAAGATGTTCAAACACCATTCACAAAACAATGACACAGACAAATCATCTCTAAACAACACACAGAAAGGTTAATTATGAAAATTTCAAGATTCAAGAACAAAATTCAGAGAGAACCATATTGTATCCGTTTGTATAGCGGAAACTCTAAGAAATCATCATAATTTTTTAGATGCTTAAGAAAGCCTTTCCTATTATCAAAAGATAAGTCTGCCACAGAATTCATATAGTTCAAAGCAGCTATCAACAACAATAATAAATCCTACTTAAAAATTCGACAATTTAGATGTAATTAATAACATAGTACAGTCATGTGTTAATGTTTAGCATTTATTTTTTAGTAATGTCATAGCCATACTGACCATAATAATACAAGAAACCATTTTTGTGTTATCCTGTCAGATATTAAGAATCATGCTCAGCAGATAGAAAGCTAGTATGAAGTAGTAACCAACTCTATTCAACCAATCACACTCTGGTCATGCATATTGATTTTTATACCTTACTATTCAAACTGCATTGTTGACAAGCTCAAAGTCTGAAATGAAAGCAATGACTACATTCTTGTGCACATACAAATTAAAATAAGAAACTGCCATGAGTTTGTCCACTTACAGCATTCATTGCTGAAACAGGAAGCCATCCTCCATGCTGCTGTTGTGCAAGGTCTAGAAGGGGAATAACTGCTGATTTTTTATAGTTGGAAGGATAGTGAGATAATATTTCTTTAACCTGACATCATTTTACAACAATCAAATAAAAAATCTTAAACTATTATAAGAAATATGTTGAACGAAATTATCAATGCTTTTGGATAATGGCATGAGTAGTAATTTCTCATATTACATAGTAAGAATGCAGGAAAGCATAACTTGCTCGTTCATTCATATGTGATCAAAATATAAAGTATCAATGTCATTTGTTCAATCAGGAAAATAATATTACTGAAGGACTAACAAGCCGGATGTGTTCAACTACAAGTGGCTAAAGCACACAAAGGAACAGAAAAGGCCTAAAGTGGCTTTCTAGAAAGTGTAATGCTGCTGTTTATATTAAAAATTGGTTTATTTGCTACATATCACGATGAATTATAGAATTTAACAAGAAAAAAATTCACATCTCTGCACACTAAGAGAAAATGATAAATGTTTCAGAATTTCCTATCAAAGAAGCTAGGTGATCAGAAGTTCTTCAAAGCAAAATCTAGAACTACAAAAAAGGCTTCAACGAAAACATTTGAAGGACACCAACAAAGTTTTTGCAAAAAGATGTTGCAGAATGACACCTTGTTTTTATACTCCAAGCTTAGTTTCTAAACTATAAACTTCAGTTCTCGATAAAGACAAAAACCTATTCCTACACTAAGAGCTTCATCAATGGTACAACAGTGTGCGAGAGGCATTGCAAGTTACTCTCCTAGTTCTTCAAAGGAGGCAGCTTTTATTCCAACATATTATGTCCCCCCATCTTGACTCCCAACTCCCCCACTTCCACACCAACACCAAATTGCTAGACGGTTGATGGAAGTTGGTGTTATAACTGGCTGAACTATTTAGAAAGGTCAATGCCCTGTATCGATGAGTTTGCCCACTCACGGCAGCATAAGCTTCGGCCATGCAGCAGTTCAATTAAATTGACCAAAACAATAGATACTTAAGTGTACTTTCTCAACCAACTTAATCCCCAAATCCAACATTACACAACAGCCAAACTAAAGAATCATACTTCAAGTGGAAAGAGAACATAAAGTCAAGACGAAAATGCCATTCACACAGCAAAAATATTTGCAACGACAACATCAAATACAAGCACTTGAATATTTCCACATCATTAGCACCAATCGCTATTACCTTTTCTTGGTTGGCAGGCGTGAACTCCCACGGAAGGTCGGGTTTGTTATCAGGCGTATCAATGTGCTACAAAACCACACCAACTCACTCTCACATATCACAAAACTCCAAATACATAGAAAAAAAAAAAAGAACATAGCCGAAACGGAAATGTAAAGAATTCGATCGAACTCACGTAATTGAGAGCGGTGGAGAAGAATCTAGAAGGCTGAGAACAACGAAACGCGACCAATTAACGAAGTATTTGGATGTACGGAAAACACGAGAAAACAAAAAAAGAATTCAAAAGAACAACCTGAGGGACTTGTCGGAGAGCCTGACGGATCTCTAGGAGGCGCGAGGCTGCGAGACGAGCTAGCATTTTCGGAGAGAGCTCTGAGCTCAGTGGAGATGGAGAGGTTGAGAGTCCGATTTGGGAGAGGAGGGTGAAATGGAAATGAGAAGGGCGTGTGTTTTTCACGAATCCCCTCCTAACAGAGTAACACCGTCAGCGTCTCTGTTGTTTCTGCTGGGGTGCGTATCTACGCTCACGGCGTACGATAGTAAATTGGCAAGCTCTTCCCTTGTTGAAACTGGGCTAGGCCCATAAAACTTCTGCATGTTCGGGTCCATAGATGCGGTTTGGTTATTTTGAGAATTGATTTTTGATTAGTTCGGTTCGTTTTTCATCTAACCGCCGGTTTAGACAGCCCTAACCCCTAAACCTCCATACTGTTAGATATTTTCTTATTGCAGCACCCCAGAGGAACTGTCAATGGCGTTAAAGCAAACATTAGCATTATCCACAAGCAATCACTCCCTTTGCGTTCCAAAATACTCCGCTCCATCGCTGCTCCGTTGTCCTGATCATGTTTCATCTAACTGTAAGCAGTTGCGCTACAATCGGAGCTTAAAATGTTCGGTTAATTACAGAGACCATCAGTACAATCAGGCAGTGGAGTATTCTAAGCCGGCCTAGATTCCATGGAAGAAGGAGCTCTGTAACACGGTGCATCTCATTGGAAATGTTGGAACCCCTGTGGAAATCAAGCATCTTCCTTCTGGAAAGGTTGTTGCGTGGACACGGCTTGCAATCAGGAAATCTGCCTCCGAGACCTCCTGGTAAGCGTACATTTGGTTAAGAATTGTGGTTTTTTAGCTTATGGTACTACTAGAGAAAGAAGAGTAGGCTTGGAATATATGCTATGAATGGAGTTTTATTTGGTGGGAAGTGAGTAGTTTGGAATTTGGAGTTGCTACACAGGAAAATGTAGAACAAGCTTTTTTCTTTTTGGCTTTTGCAAATGTTCATTGGTTTATGCTTAAAGAAGCATTGCCGTTAATTAGGTGGTAGAGTGTTTACATTGTCAATCAATTTGTTCTCTTGGAAAATCCTCCTTAGTTTTTATGAATTTCGTTGTCTCCTTATCCTGATATGTCCACTGTATATTGATTATATGGAAGCTTTCCATTCGTAAGCTTGAATATTGAGTGGTAATTTAACTCCAAATTTTATTTGAATAGCATAATATCTTATTTAAGCCAGAGCATTGAAGCAATTTCGCTTCTTTTCATCAAAATCCTAGTGGCGTGACATGCCTATATGTTTTTATGTGGCTCTAATATATAAGACAGATTGCTCATTGCTGGGTTTTCTGTGATATTAATTAGATGCCTCTGTTGCTACATGGAACTTCATGTCTCCTTTAATGGTTATTGATGTTTTCTAGGATCAACTTGACATTCTGGGATGAGCTTGCAGAAGTTTCTTTTCAGCATGTGGAGAAAGGACACCAAATATATGTTTCTGGTCGACTGATGTCAGACGTAGTTGACAATGATGATGGAAAGCAACAGACCTACTACAAGGTTCTGTAGTTCTTGGTTTCACATGCCATCATAATGTTTTAAAATTAGTCCCTGAACATCCAATGTGAGTCTTACTTTTAATCATTTAGCAGGTTGTTGTCCAGCAACTAAATTTTGTTGAAAGGGGCTCCTCTTTAGTAGCACCATATGATCATGACCCTAGTGTCAAGATGACAGGTAAATTGTGTACTCCTTTATGAAACATGACCTTGAGGCTTTAATGGTGTGGCAAGAAAATTATCATGTTATATTGTTTTAATTTTATAGTTAATATGTGAAGGTGCAAGGCTTGGCCACACTACTACAAATGGCACAAACCCCACTTTAGAACTGTGGCAAGCATTTTTTGCATATCCATTGGAATGGTGGGACAACAGGAACAACAAGGTACTCTTCCTAATTCGATACATTGGATAATGCGTGTTAAATGTTCTATTGTTGCATCACTTGAATGTACTATAATGCTTTTTGGCTGGTTTATACCTTAAAAGTATCTGCATGCGTTTGGTTCCTGTTCACCTTCAATTCTTACACAACCTGTGTAGTCAATCCGAATAGGTGTCTTTTTTTTTCTGCTATTATGTTTGCTAGTATGCAATTTAATTATGATTCAAGTGAGATAAGCTGTGTCAGGCTCCAGTTTTCAAGTTCATCAGTAATTGTTAACCAGGGTTTTCTTTTTAGTCAGTAATCATGACTCTCTTGAGGTAGCCAAATGCCTTGTCATCTAATAACCAGGGTTTCATTCTCTAGATGGTATCTCTTTTTGACATCTCATTTTCTTCGATGCACAGAGGAATCCAAAGTATCCAGATTTTAAGCACAAGGATACCGGAGAAGCTCTTTGGGTGGAAGGCAGGAACAACCCTCCTTGGGTGAAATCTCAGCTGGCAATACTGGATGAAAGAATGGGATCGGTCTGTGAACAGGACAACAGGATGCAGTTAAGTCCATTGCTTAGTGATGATTTCACGTCATTTTAGTGTTTCAGTTTGCCAATTTTGCTGCTATGCAGATTAGTCGTTGCTTATCATTCTAAATTATGTGAGGTAGTTTTTTTTAAGTTTCATGCTTGCCTTCATTTTGTATAGTCTCGCTGTGTGTGTATTTGCTGCGGCAAGCTGCTCGTAATTTTAAACCAATAGAAAATAATTAAGGTATTTGTAGGTGTGAAATGATATTCTCTTATTTCAATCTTGGTCTTCATGCATGAGGGCGTTTGCTCCAAAAATTTATTCAGAAATATATGTTGCTCCATAGAGAATTTAAATATTTTGACTCCCGATTTTGAGTAATAGGCTCGACGTAAATCTGTCAGACCTTTAGCGTTTATCTTCTGATTAGAAGTGAAAATTAGGGAGGTGATTTTGACTTGGCTGAGAGTTATTGGCATCTTATCATCTTCAAGAGTCAAGAGAACAAGGCCAACATATTTTATAGCTGCGATGATGCTAAGACTATGGTTTGTTTAGTTTGAAAAATATTTTTCGGTTTTTAATTTTCTGTTATATTTCTGTTTTTTAAAACTAGACAATATTTAGAAAACATGTTCACATGAAATATATTACTTTTGAACAATTTTTCTAATTTTTTGTTTCTATTTCCCAAATTTTAGAGAATTCGCGAAAAATTCTCTAAACTAAATAGGTGCATTCTCGAGAAGTTAGACATTTGTACTTTCTGGAGATGTATGTTATGTTGGAAGTTATTTCGAACTGATAAACACTGTGGCATTTGAGATAATGCCGATAGCAATGTGGACATGGTGGTCGTTGTTCTTATTTTATGGAAATCTTTTTTTGTGGTTTGATATTTTAGGGAAGTTTTTTTAGTTTTGGTATTCTGAGACTTCAAATTGTGGTGCAATTTTGTGATACCTGCAGAATCATGTGGTGAGTAGATCCTGCAGAATCAATGTTTATCATACTTTGGTAAATCAGTGATGCCTTTTTTTGAACTTGGGTATATTTCATTTTAGACCAACAAATTATAAACCTTTTAAATCTAACTTTGGATTCTTACCCACTTGATATTTAGACTTACAGCAATCTTACAACACCAACTTTAAAACGTAACTTGGATTTTTTGTATTACGAAGTCGAAGTGCATAGCTATTTAATTTCTTGAATATTCCTCAGGGGCGGATCCACACTTAGAGGTGTGGTGTCTACGGATCCCACTTCTTTTAGTAAAATACATAGAATTAGTTTTACCACGTTGTCCAGATATTATAAATCTATTTTTTATAAATTAGAATATCTATTTAACACATGACACTTTGACTTTGAGAAGAATTTTAATATATTAAATTTGATATCTTATTATTCTATATTTATATTAACACTGTAAAATCAATTACAATTCCATTAAGAAAGCAAATTTGTAATGAAAAATGAAATTACTATAAAAAATTTGGTTACACTTATTGTGATTAATATTTTGACCAAAAAATGATAATTAATATGATGTCAAAATTTTGTTTTATTTATTTTATTCTACTTATGGTAATCTAAGAGTTGTTTAATAATTTTAAAGATTAACACTTGTTATGAAATTAGAATATCAAATATCAACATTTTAATATGCCAAATGCCAGTGGAGAAAATCTCGGACGTGGGTTCGGACTACGCTTTGATTAAAATGAAAAAATTTTCAATCAACATATATAGAGGACAAAAAAATTACATTAAAAACAGTTAATGAACTTTGAGAAAGTATAGAATCTATCTTGTGTGTATTACCATCATATGCATTATGAGAAAATATTAGGGATGACAATGGGTAGGGTAGGGTATATTAATACATTTATTCGTATCTATAGTTCATATTATGTACTCATACCATATCCGTACTCGTGCAGGTAATAAAAGTTATCACCCGTATTCTACCCTCAGGGTACCTGTTTATCCGTAGGGTATCCATTTACCTATAGTTTAAATTTAGTTAATTAACTTAAAAAATAATATATCACTAATTTAAAACAATAAATAAAAAAATACACAAGACAATATGAAATATTATATTCACACAACGTAATATAAAAATTATAATTTGCAATTGAATGTATTTAATGAAATAGTAATGTGATAAGTCATCATTTGATGGAGAATTTATATAAAAAATTATAGTCTAAAATAGTATACAAAGATGAAGATGAGTAGCATTTTCAACATTCTCATTGCAACTTCCAAATTATAGCTCTTAGTTATAGTCTATTGCTGTAGAGAAAATGTTATACTAAAATATGTACTAGATGTTATATTTGTGACAGTAATATACCAAAATATGTAAGAGAAATTCTACAACTAATTTGTTGCAAAAAATTTCTTAAAAAGTTTTTTTTTTCGTTTATTAGTTCCATGCTAAAAACCACTTTAAAACCAATGAATGTTGGTATGAATGACTAATAAGGTATTGCTTATCGTATCATATCATGTATATAACTAATAAGATATTTTTGTAATCAATTTTTAATTTCTTTATGCCAATACTATATGAATGAATTTTACATACAAAAATTTTGTGGGAAAAATTTTAGTTATAATAAGTTCTTTGAATATAAAACTATAATAATAACTTTTCAATGATAGCATTTAATTCTAACTACATAAAAACTATAATATTTAACTAAATACATTTATAGTTTCATTCTAGTTATAAATTAATTTATTCAAATATGAGAATATATATATATATATAGAGAGAGAGAGAGAGTACGAGTACGGTTAAAGTATTCGTATATCTATATATTATCCGTACCCGCACAATAAAATGTTGATATTACCCATACACGTATCCATACCTAGTCAAAGTGAGTAATGCCCGCGTTGGTAGGATTGGTATCTGTTTGACATATCTAAAAAGTATAGACAATTTCTAAGATCACTCATATCTATTTCTTTAATGTCAATAGCTCTTTGTATGTCATTCTTCAAATCATCAACTTTCAAATCAAATCCATCTAAGAAAACCTCCAAACTCTTCCAATTCTCAATAATCGATCTAGAAGTTTCCTCTTTTACCCTTCTTTTACTTGCATTTACACTGAACTCATTCGAGCTCCCACCACGAACAAACCCAAATGGAAAACCAACGGTAAAAATCAAATCAGAAGCTGGAAACACTATAATTGTTGAAACCCTGACTCTAGAAATAGCAAAAGCACATAAAATTCCGAACAGGAATGTAAAGACATGTCTTTTATCATCAATTTCTACAGAAACAAGAAAGTCACTCAGCTTCGTTGACTCACCCGCTTCCGTCCACTCAGCTCCTCTGTTTCTTCAGAGTTGCAGAGCAGGGGGGTGGCGGTCGGTAAGGGCGTGGGGGCGGGGGAGAGGGGGTGGGTGGGGGGAGGGGGATGGATCCGCCACTGCAAATGTCAATATTTTAATGTCATTGTTTTCTACTTTCATATACGTACATATATATATATTAGTATTCTGTATACATTTGACACGTTATTAAAGTCTTTTTATTTATAATTTAATTATTTTTAATATAAATATATATTTTTAAATTTTAACAGTTAATTTTTATTGCATAAAATAACTAAAAAATAAAATAAAATTATGTAATAAAAAATTTCATTGAATATGTTTATTTTTTTATAAATTGAATATGTTTTTTAATACGTCACATATAACGATATTATTATTTTATATGTAGGCACAATCTTTAAGTGTAAATCCATAATAGAATATATATATTGTACAATAAAAATATTCAGATAATAGTTTATTCTAATCATAATTTTTTAATTTAAATTTATTGATAAAAGAAAAAAAATTAGTTATGTTGATAATGCTAGATATTATTAAATATGAATAGAGATAAATAATTATTTGAATAAATACTTATCTGAACAATTTTAAATCAAATGTTTAAGATATTAATTAGTTATGCTAATAGAAATAAATAATTTTAGTGACAGATATTGGTAAATAAGAATAGTAATAAATATTTATCTGAATAAATATTTATCTAAATAATTTTAAATCTATTTAAAAATAAAATATTTTCTTTAATTAATTTTTCAACAATTATAGTAATTTAGAATTGAGAAGATGGATAAAAGTGTTCAAAATTGTTTTTTTAACATCCTGATATTTATAAGTGTTATGATATATATAGATATATGTATATAACTCAGGTGGAACCTATTTTAATATTGTAGCTAAGAATGACAATGGGTATGGTATACTAATATCCTTATTCGTATCTGTAATTTATATTATGTACACATACCCTACCCATACTCGTGCGGGTAATAAAAATTACCATTCGTACTCTACCCTCAGGGTACCTATTTACCTATGGTTTAAATTTAGTTAATTAACTTAAAACCACTTTAAAACCAAAGGTTGTTGGTATGAATGACTAATGAGGTATTATTGATCCTATCATATCATGAATATAACTAATAATATATTTTTGTAATCAATTTTTAGTTTCTTTATGCCAATACTATATGAATGAGGTTTACATACAAAAATTTTGTCCGAAATATTTTAGTTATAATAAGTTCTTTAAGTATAAAACTATAATAATAATAATTTTTCAATGGTAACATCTCATTATAACTACATAAAAATTACAATATCTACCAAAATATATTTATAGTCTTATTCTAATTATAAATTAATTTATTCAAATATGAGAATTTATTTACCTTCAAAAGACTCTCTCTCTCTCTATATGTTGCCCAACCAACGGGTAAGGATAATGATACGGGTAGGGTATTTCTATATCCATACTCTATCTATATCTATACAGTAAAATATTGGTATTATCCGTATCCATATCAATATCCAGTTAAAACAGGTAATACTCGCATTGACTATGTACAAATAAGATTGGTATCCGTCGAGTAGGATACAAATTGTCATCTCTAATTGTAGCCGACTCTTAGCGACAAACCCTATTTTTTTCTTTAACACTCAAAGTTTTTACGCGAAAGACAAAAATCACCCAAGTCTCTTTTCTCCCTCAAATTCAAAACACAAAAACTTCAAATTTTTTGGGGCTTACAATGACGATGATAGCTCATTGAGTTGGCAAAAAATTCTTTTTACATTAATAGGTAAAATATTTTTGTTATAAGTCATACATGGTATTATTTCTTTAATTTTTTTCGGTGCAATTTTTATTTAAAATTGTATATTTAACAATAAGTTTAGTTGAAAAATTTTAATTATTATTATTTTAAACAATCTTGATTATGTCACTGTAATTTTTTCCTGATCAATATTGCGTCATTGTAATTGAGTCATTGATTATTGTTTGAGCATTTGATTTGATTAGTTAAGTATTTTTTTAAAATTCTATTTTTTATATTAGATTTTAATTGTACACATATATTTCTCTTTTTTTAGTTAATAATGCTGGGTATTTCAAAAAGCATGCTACACAAATAATGAAAATTAATAGATTGATTTGCGGAATAAAATTGATAATTAATAGTTAAATAATTGTTTAGTTACATAGATTGAAGAAGACGTATTTGACAGTATTAATAATGATGCAATTGTATATTTTTTTATCAAAAATATTGTACATTATTTTTAAGAAATGATAATTCCTTCTTAGATATGTGTATTTTTTTAAAGTTATTATATATTAACATTTTATATATATATTATTTTATATTTTATATAATAATAATTATTTTTTGGATCCCAATTTGAAAATTTTCTAGATCCGCCGCTTATTCCTCTTCATTATCATTCAATTCAATCTATACTAGGGTGAGAGAATTGAGTTGCTACTAATTTAAATGGTATTTGACGGATGATATAATGGCTTAAAATAAGCACGAATTCTCTGTTTGCTAAGTTTCGGGCTTGTTTGGAAAGTGTAAGATTTATTGGCTAGCATATAGTAGATAACAGATTTTGAATAGTGAAAAATAGACAGAGTGACACAACTAAAAAAACATATTAAATATATGGACAATTACATAAAAATACAACAAAAAATTGTCAAAATACACAAATACAACAGCATTCAAAATTATTTCACAAATGGAAACATGAAAAAATGTTATTTCACAAATGGCACAATTTGACTAATTTTTGATTATACATTAGAAAGTTGCGTGTTGAGCATACATCAGAAAGTTTGACCACAACTCAAAATGAGTACACAACAAGAACATATTGTTCTTAGTATTACATATATGAAAATGAGTATAAAACGAGAATAAACTGTTCTCAATATTACAAATTCAAAAATGAGTACAAAACGAGAACAAACTGTTCTCGATATTACAGATACAAAAATGAGTATAAAATGAGAACAAAACGAGTACAACTCGTATACAAAACAAGCACAAACTGAGTACAACATGCCAACAAAATGCATACAAAAGGAGTGCAAAAATGAATACAAAATTAGTACAATTCCAACAAACGCATGCAAAACGAGTACAAAAAAAGAGTACAAGATAAAAAAATATTATAAGTACAAATTAATTACAAGACACAAATAAATGCTTACAACAAGAGTATAAAAATGAGTACGAAGCGAAAAAAGTTATAAAATTATTTTGAATTTATTATGTTATTTGGTAAAATTACAAATACAAAATGAGAACAATACCAACAAATGCTTATGAAATGTTGTACAAAATGAGTACAAGAAAAAAAAAATTACAAAACCATTTTATATTTTCTTAGTATTTGGCACAATTAGTAATTTGGTTTCATTCAAATTCAAAATTTTTTTAATAATTAATAAGTTGAAATTAGTAATTCTTATTAAAATGTTGTCCAAAACACTTTTTTTAATGTTATTTAAAGGTTATTTAAATTAGTAATTAGAGACTAATCATATAATTTTACAAAATTTTAAGGACTGGAAGCATGATTTTCAACAAAATCCATGGCACAACAGCTAGGGTTTGAGTGTTGCCTTCAATGGACATCCGCTCTCTCTCTCTCTCTCTCTCTCTCTCACTTCCTCTCTCTGTCGTGCACTGCATCTCTCTCCACACCTGACTCTTCCTCGGCTTATTACCTCCAACATCTAATTCGTCCTCATAACTTGAAAGCTCAACCCAACTCATACACTAGTGCTTGCTCGAATAGCTTGACTTGGAGGCTCCTACCGTTGTCGCTCTATCTTCCTCTCGTTGTCTCCCTATCTCTTTATCTATCATTTGAAGAGAGGAGAAGAATGAGGAACCCTGTGGCACCAACAGAGCAAGAGGGGTGGAAAAAAAGAAGGCGTTGGAGATATCGATGGAAGAGAGAGAGACGGAGGAGTTAGAGAGAAGAGAGAGGCGAGAAAGAGAGAGGAGAGGGAAACTAACAGTTAGAATGAGGCTTATATAGCGCATGCATTTTACTCACCCTGTTGCATTTGTGATATTTTAATTCTGATTGTTCCATAGTAGATATTAAAGAGTTTGTTATTGCATTATTGATATTTAAATGTAGAAAAAAAGACAGGCCGTGTAACTTCCTTATTAAATATTAAATGTAAGCTGTCTACGAGAACTAAATGCTTAAGAGCTAAGTGTTGGAATAATTTAGAATGTTTATTTTTCTTCCAAGAGCAAGAGGTGTCTCGCAGGCCAAGGATAGAATTTAAGATACATGGGGCTAAGTGTAAATAAACTAAAAATCCATATACCAATTTTTTTTTCATTTCTTGCCAAATTCCCACTTTCTTTTTCTTTTCATCCTCACATTATAATATTTCTTACCATATTTTTCTGTCATTTAGGCACCTACATATATTTTAAGCGTTGTTCAACTTTATGCCAAAATTGATAAGATTAATCAATTCGACAATTTTATTACGACGTGTGATATCAATAATTATTAAAACAACTTTCTTACGTTCAATTTA
>CAODLS011081289.1:0-15028 GCA_948243855.1 Flueggea neowawraea | reverse complement strand
TATTCCCTATTGGTTTTCTTTTGCGGAATGTTTATGACAATTGAGGGGTTTGAAATGACTGGAATTCCAAGCTATTTATGGAACCTTTTGGAGCCGTATGCAGGGATTAACAATGCAAGGGGTTTAACTATTATTTCAGTCCTAATCATTATTCTGTCAAACTTGATTTCCAATGTTCCAACTGGTATGTTACTGTTTTTCTTTTTCTTTTTTTTTGTCGTCGGTTTTGTTCATGATGTTAACTTACATGAATATAAATCTTCTCGAAGAAACAAAGATACCTAGTAAATAGTAACATCGTAAAACCTGAAACAGACACAAATCTAGTGTCCACAAAAAAACTGAAAGCAGTGAAGGATAAGGTTATGTGGATTTGATTTAGATGAACAGCTGCACTTACGAGTCCATCAAGGCTAATAATATGTTGACTAGTTAATTACAGAAATAAATGCGATATATACTTGAATAGTAAATATGCAGTTTTAATATTCCGTTAACAAAACACATTCTTTGTTTTGTGAATGATCAGTGTTGTTATTCGGAAGGCGTATGGCAGAATCAGCAGCTAAGATATCACCAAAATTGGTGAACACTGCATGGCTTACTTTAGCATGGGTGAGCACTGTGTCTGGTAACTTATCTCTGGTGGGTTCAGCCGCTAACATGATAGTTTGCGAGCAGGCTCGACGTGCCCCACTCGTTGGTTACAATTTATCGTTCTGGACCCATCTCAAGTTTGGAGTACCATCCACTCTAATTATCACTATTTTTGGATTAATTCTAATTAAATAATCTTCATTATTCTCAGTGACGGACCTAAAACTAAATTCACTCGGAGATCCGACGATGAATAAAGTGGTCGTACAAAATTTGATATTATATATTTATATAATATATTTCAAAGTGAATAAGTATAGGAGAAAAACATATTATATATGATGTGCTAGTGTCTCATATAGTACTATAAATGTATATAATATACTCTAAATAATCTATATATATGTATTACATTTTAAGAGAGTACATATTCATTCATTTTCAATGTTCACTTTAATACATTATAATTTAAAAATATTATATTCTTGTAATTTGTTATGTTATGTTATCGTATAATTGTGTGTGTGTTTTTCTTTTTTGAAATGATCAATTTTATAATTCATTATTCTTGTACATCTTTTTTTAACGTTGAAACAATGAATCCAGGGGGAGAGATGTCCTATTTAACAGTCAAACGAAGAATTTGATGCCTGTGCAAGTAAGTGAGCAACATGATTCGTTGATTTCAGTATATGACGTGTAATGAAAAACCCGAATTTTGCTTCAAAATAGCCTTACAATCTTCCAAAATCCCACCAAGCTCTGATAACACCAATTGACTAGAATTAATCGCCTTTACAACAAATAATCAATCTGATTCAATCATAACAATAACCAATTCTTCATAACTAATCCATTTCAACACTTCCCTTATGCCCAAACATTCCGCTACGAGAAGCTCAAAGAGACCACACAATGGAATAAAAGTTGAAGATAAATGCATGCCAGATTCATCTTTCATAATTCAACCCAATCCAGTTTTGTTAATATCAGCAAAGATAGCAGCATCAGTATTAATTTTTAAGACATCAGGAGGAGGTTCTTTTCCAAGATTCATAACCTGACCTAGGGGGTATGACGGTAGAGAACTTCTTCTTTACCGTTTTCGCTTTTTTCCATTGTTCAAGGAAGTTTTTAGATTCTTGACGAATTAAAAAGACAGGTTTTCTTGAATTTCTCCATAAAATATTGTTCTTGTTACACCAAATGCCCTATAAAATCATAAAAACTTTCTCACGAATCTGGTTACCCACTTCATTCAAGACGAATCAAAGCAATATTGAAATTCCAGATTTTGAAGTTGCACCTTAGGCAGGGTAACTCCACTCGAGCAAGCATCAGCAAAGTCACACTGTACTAATATATGAAATATAGTCTCAACATCTTGTTTACAAATAGGACAAATGTTCACTACCAAAATGTTCCTCTTTATAAGATTGTCACAAGTTGGTAAGCATCCGTTTCTACCCCTCCACACAAAGTTCAACTCCCTTGGAGGAGGCACATGGATTTTCTGCAGATGCTTCTCTACAAAAGTTTTCATCTTTTGGTTATATTGGAAAGAAGAATCAACAAAGAATTGATATGCACTTTTCACTATGTATATTCCATTATTTTCAAGAGACCACATCCAAGAATCTGCATAATTTGAATGACTAAGAGGTTGCTGCAATATAAGGTTTTGGTCTCTTTCATTAAAAACTTAATTTATCAACATCATGTTCTAAGTAGCAGAAATTCTAAAATCTGAAACTCGAAGCAATTGTAGTTTTGATGACGGAATGGTAGAAATATACGAGTTCCTCATTTCTGGCAGCTAATGATCATTGAACACCATGTTAGAATCACCAGACCCAACCTTCTTTCTGTATCCTTTTTGTTGAAAGAAATGTCAGTATGAATACTACGCCAAGTGTAGCTAGGGTTGTGTCCAATTAGAGTCTAGAATATATCAGAGTCAGGAAAGTATTTGGCCTTTAATACCGTGGACAACAAAGAGGTAGGAGAGGAGAGAAGGTGCCAAACTTGTTTGCGCAACACGGTAATGTTAAATAGATATATGTGATGAAAACTAAGACCTTCTTGCTCTTTTTTGTTACCAATCTTCTGCCAGGATAACAGATGTATGCCTCTTCCACCATCATGTGCATTACCTTGCCAAAATCTGTTCATCAATTTCTCTAAATCTGAAAAAATTAAAAGTAATAGGTAATAAGAAGACAAACATTGCATAATTAGGCAAAGTGTTGGCTCAAAATGGCAATCCAAGAGGAGGTGGTGAATTTGATTTTTGACTTTTAAAACTTGTTTAAAAACATTTTTTCAATTATCAAAATATTCAAAATAAGTAAAAGCAAAGTAAGAACAATTTATCTAATTCACAAAAATAATAAATATAAAGAGAGAAGGAATAAAGAAATTAAAACCAATATTTATCGTGGTTCGGCCATCTTAGCATACGTCCACTCCTCAAACTTTCCCTTGAGATTTTGAATCCACTATATCTCTTGCTTCAAAGGGTGTAAGATTAAACCTCTACAAACTCTTGCTTAAATGGGTGCAATATTAGACCTCTACAACCTCTTGCTTCAATGGATACAAGATTAAACATCTACCAATACAAACCTTGTTTTCTAGACAAACAAGAAAATTATTTCTCTCTCAAATACAAAGATATTCTCAATAAGGAAGAACGAATTCAATAATAAACACTCTTAAGAAATAATAAATTTGCAAGTGAAAGACACTATTGAGAGGTGTGTGGATGATTTGCAAATATGAGCAAGAGAAAGCTTGATGTTGTTGTAAGATGTTTGCAAGTGATGAACAACTACTTATCTGATGTGTTTTAAGACTATTTATAGATTTCCAAGTTGATATGGTCGTTGGAGGATTGAATGTAGCCGCTGTGAGATAGAACAATCCTTCATTTAATGCTCTGACATAGCCTTTAACTCGAGTTATAGAGTTGGCTTACGCGAGTTATCCATTTGAAGAAAATAACCCTTAAAACATGTAACTCGAGTTATATAATGACTTACTCGAGTTAACCATTTTTTCTGACCGTTGGAACCTCAACATTTGAACCTTTTTCGTTTGTCTTTTTGCCTCTAAAAGTTTACTCGAGTTAGGAAATTGGTTTACTCGAGTTAGAGCTTCATCGTCAAATTGCTCGAGTAATGCATGATGTTTCTCACGTTGAATTTTCTTCTCTGATGTTGATGGATGGATAACTCGAGTTATATGACCCCTAGACAACTTGAGTTAGATATTTAGATAACTCGAGTTAAATTTTCATGTCTAATGATATGAATTTTTCTAGACACTTTGGTTCTTTTAGGCAGCTTGTTTATCCGAGTTAGGCTTGAATGTTACTCGAGTTAGGCTTGATCGAACATGCTTCAATGCTCAAGTATCAAACTCCATTTTGTCCATCATCAAAACATAAAAATATATGAATGATAACCAACCTTGGTTCAACAATCTCCCCCCTTTTGATGATGACAAAACATTCACGAGTTTGAACATCTATTCAACAATAACAAATCATATGATCAAGGATTTTACTCCTGTCACTTGGTTAGTTCAACACATCAATATGGAAGATGTTCAAATCAATATAGATACCAATTATAAGACTTTATGTAACATTCTCCCTCTTTTTGTAATAATCAAAAAGATATGCAAGATCAACATACTCTCCCTTTTTCAAAGAAAAGAAATCAAGAATTATTAAGCACAAAAAAAAGCTCCCCCTTAGTAAATGCATTTATCAATTAAATCATTTTGAAAGCAAAACTCCCACTTTTTGTTTCACAACATGCATAACAATTTTCAAAGAAATTTCTCCCCCTTTGAAATTCAAAGATTTAAAGTATGCATGAAATCACATTTAAACATTTTGCAATCAATATAAGTGTGCATTAAATAATAAATAATCAAAACACATGAAAACTAAGGAATTTTAAAAAATAGACAAATGTCAAGATTGGGTTACCACACTTGTTTTCCTCTCATTGTATTTGATGGCCATCAAACATATTCCACCAATCTCCCCCATGTCATTCTCACTTGAGCTAGAGTCATCATCTTCAAGAATTCTCCTTTGTCTCCTTTTGCCATGTTTCTTCAAAAATTGCAATGCAATTTGACATGTTTGAATTCATGGCACTCATAGAAGATGAGTTTGTTCTTCTTCTTCTTGCTCGATTTCTTGAAACCCTTGTTTCTTTTGAGGGACTCTTGGAATTTGTTCTTTTTGGCATGCTCTCCTCTTTGTTTTTCTTGTATGGATACTTCTATGAAGCATGAAATGGATTTTAAGCTTTCTCTTGAGAAATGCAAATTCTCTTCTTGCAATTGTGTACTCTTTTCTTCATGCTCTTCTTGTTCATGATCGATTTGATCTTTGATTTCCAAACTTTCATCAACTTGTGTATTTTGTAGTTGCGATTCTTCCTCATGCACATTATCTACAAGTTCACAAGTTTGGTTAGACAAATAGATTGAATCAAGAGTATTCAAAATATCTCTATCATTATTACATTTGGAGATTTTGGAATAATCATTTTCATTCAAAGACCTTAGTAAAATATGCATGGATTTAATATGCAAGGAAAACATTTTCTTGTCATGCTCATCCCAAGGATATTTGATTTCGTTGAAAATCCATTTTCAACAATTTCCCACAAATCATAATCAGTAGAGAGCATATAAACTCGAATTCTCATCAACCAATAAGAATAATCAAAACAATCAAAGTAAGGAGGTTTATCAATTTCATCCCCATGATAAAAACATGAAAAAACATTCAAGGTTGCCATTTTGGATTTTTTACTCTAGGTTGTTAAACCTTAAAAAAATTTAAGCCTTAGCTCTAATACCAATTGTTGACCCGAAATGACAATCTAAGAGAGGGGTGAATTAGATTTTTGACTTTTAAAACTTTTTTAAAAATGTTTTTTCAATTATCAAAATATTCAAAATAAGCAAAAGCAAAGTAAGAACAATTTATCCAATTCACACAAACAATAAATATAAAGAGAGAAGGGATAGAAAAATCAAAACCAATATTTATCGTGGTTCGACCTTCTTAGCCTACGTTCACTCCTCAAGCTTTCCCTTGAGTTTTTGAATCCACTATATCTTTTGTTTCAAAGGGTACAAGATTAAACCTCTACAAACTCTTGCTTCAATGGGTGCAAGATTAGACCTCTACAACCTTTTGCTTCAATAGGTGCAAGATTAAACCTCTACCAATACAACCCTTATTTTCTAGACAAACAAGAAAACTATTCCTCTCTCAAATACAAAGATATTCTCAATAAGGAAGAACAAATTCAATAATAAACACTCTCAAAAAATAATAAATTTGCAAGTGAAAGACACTATTGAGAGGTGTGTAGATGATTTGCAAATATGAGCAATAGAAAGCTTGATGTTGCTGTAAGAAGTTTGCAAGTGATGAACAACTACTTCTTTGATGTGTCTTGAGGTTATTTATAGATTTTCAAGTCGATATGGCCATTAGAGGATTGAATGTAGCCGTTGTGAGATAGAGCAGTTCTTCATTTAATGCTTTGACATAGCCTTTAACTCGAGTTATAGAGTTGACTTACTCGAGTTATCCATTTGAAGAAAACAACCTTTAAAGTATGTAACTTGAGTTATATAATGACTTACTCGAGTTAGCCATTTTTTCTGACCGTTGGAACCTCAACATTTGAACCTTTTTTATTTGTCTTTTTGCCTCTAAAAGTTTACTCGAGTTAGAGCTTCATCGTCAAGTTGCTCGAGTAATGCATGATGTTGCTCGTGTTAAATTTTCATTTCTGATGCTGATGGATGGATAACTCGAGTTATATATTCGGATAACTCGAGTTATATGTTCGGATAACTCAAGTTATATGGCCCCTAGACAGCTCGAGTTAGATATTTGAATAACTCGAGTTAAATTTTCATGTCAGATGATATGAATTTTTCCGGACACTTTGGTTCTTCTAGGCAGCTTGTTTACCTGAGTTAGGCTTAAATTTTAATCGAGTTAGGCTTGATCGAACATGCTTCAATGCTCAAGTATCAAACTCCATTTTGTCCATCATCAAAACATAAAGATATATGAATGATAACCAACCTTGGTTCAACACAAAGCTTGTGCTACCGTCTTTAATAAAACTTCATGCCATGTGCTTGGTTAATGCCTTGATTGCCTTCTATCCCACGTTGCCATTTTGATATTGAATTGTGGTTTAATATAATTAAAAGACTTTCGTCTGTTTTTGCCAACTAAAACAGGGAGTTCGAGGTATTTATTATGAGAAGAGTCCAACCTGATCCCTAATTCTGAACAAATCAGATTCTAAACAGGAATTGCCATATTTGAACTAAATGTGATGTGAGACTTTTGAAGATTAATAGATTGCCCTAACGTATTCTCATAAACTAGCAAAAAAGACTTAATGATAACACATTCAGATGGTGTTGCTTTGAAAAAAGGGTATACTGTCATCTGCAAAAATACAGATGAGTAATACTAAGACCCCTTATAATGATGCTACACCCATGAAAAAGACCCTGTTTCTCTTCTTTCTTAATAGCCATTGAAAAACCCTCGGCACAAATTATAAATAGATAAGATGAAAGAAGATCACCTTGTCAGACCTCTAGTAGGCATAAAAGATTCAAACAAGTCTCCACCAAAACAGATTTTATAAGAAATATTATTGACACACATAAGAATCCACTGTATCCACTAAGGACCAAACCCAAATCTAGCCAAAATAAGCTCTAAAGTCAATTAGTGTATTGAAAATGATGAATGAATTATGAACCAAAAAAATAATTGCTGGACCGGGAGAGCCTTGGGGGGATCTGCCTCGCGAGTGAGCCTAGTGAAGGAACACACAAGTGGGTCTAACACCATATCTTTACCCAAAATCTTAAGATAACAGGTTATAAATCCACACCACTTATAAATCCTTCACACATACCACAACTCTCCAATATGAGATAATTACCATTCACACTTGCATATCTAACAATCTCCCCCTCAAGTGTGAATCTCACATCAGACTTAGGTTTGCTCCCCTTGCAATGAATACCACTCCAAGTATTGTAGAATTCTTTCTTGGGCCTATTCGAGTACTAATGTGAAATTTTAAGTCAAGAGCTCTTTTCATTACTCCACCCATCTACGAGCTGACTCCACTCATACTAGACAAAAGGTTTTACTAGTTAGCACAACTTTTCACCGTCCTTGGGCTGGGTTATCACCACGGTGTTACCAAGAGCTTCTCCCATGACTCCACCCTTCCGTCTACGAGGTTTTTCAGCTACTCACATAATAGATCCGGACTATACTAGTCAATACAATTATCTACCACATTACTGCACTCATACCAAACCACCACTGCATCATACTTCGTCCTTGCATGTCCCAGCCGAACTGTTGGCTTTGACACCACTTGCTGGACCTGGGGAGCATTGGAGAAATCTGTCTCACTCGTTGGCCTAGTAAAAGAGCACATAAGTGGGTCTGACACCACATCTTTATCCAAAATATTAAGGCAATGAATTATTAATTCATACCACTTATAAGTCTTTCACACACACCAAAACTTTCCAACGTTGGACAATTACTATTCACATTTTCATATCTAATAATAATAAAGCACGAGATGATGTGGCACCCTTAAGAATCTAGGCCATAGTCCATGTCAAAGTAACTGAAAATTAATTTAAAAACTAGTAACAAACTAAATACATTTAATTTCGAAGCTTACAGTCAATTTGAGAACCTATGGTCAGTCCTGCTGATAGTTGAGTAGAAAGGATGTTCGTTTTATATAGATTTATGTAAAAGTAGATTGTTTTAATAAATTTTTTGTTGAGTCATTTTGTTTGCTCCCATAAGAGAATTCACGACTACTTAGTGCTAAAATTATTTAACAAAAAGTAAAAATAGTAATACATTTTTTAGAACATAAATAATAATTAAAAATACTTAAAACAAAGACACCAATGTTTATTAAATTGCTTTATTTGATAGGGGTGTTGGAGGTAAAATAGGATTGGCTAAAGAAAGATTTGTTATTAATTTTTTAAGACCTTTTTTTTAATAAACGATAAGAAGGGGATTAGTTATTTTTTGAAATCTCAACCCACTAAATAAATAGAATAAAAAAAGAGAAAAAAAATCTTAATTTGTTTTATTAAATAAAATTTTAGATAACCTCCCTCATTCTTTTTAAACTTTCAACCAACAAAGTTTCACGGTCTTAAGCTATTTTATCTTAGGTCGTGTAGTTTAAACTTTGGAATTAAAACTAGAAGCGGAATCGGAAATGAAAGGAATTGAAAAGAGAGCGACAAATTATAGTTTTCGTTTGGTTCAGTTTGAAATCGGGATTGAATAACTTTGAAGCGTTTGGTACAATTACGATAGGAATCAGAATCACTAACAAAATTTTATCTGTGATGATTGATGAGAGCGCAGATTCTGAAGGTTTTCAATTGAGCGGAGTGGTGCAAAAAAAAAATCCACGAAGAGATTTCTTTTTCTTTTTCTTTTTTTCATAATGGAGATGACAAAGAGAGCTAATTATGGGTTAAGAATGATTTTTTTTTAATTGAATGAAGTAGTTTGAAGCCGAATTGATGAAGATGACGAAGAGGCTGGAGTGTTCTTGAAGTCACTTTCTGAAATTCGATTTTTCTTTTCTAAAAATAAGTGCGCGTTTTTGTTGATTCCAGATGGGAATCAATTTGATTAATGGGGGAGGGGAAGGGAATCACTGATTCCCATTAATGGGGCAATATGATTTCCAGTGTTTGATAGTTTATAATATTTTAATATTATAATGATTGTTTTTTGAAATGAAATACAATATCATTAAATCATCAAGTCTGAATACAAAGCATCAATGGTAAATCTCGGAGGTTCAAGGTTTCCCCATTCTAAGAAATCAGACACAAAACCGGACAACTTTCCAAGGAGATGTGCCAGCTGGTTCGCTGATCTACGAAAATGAGCCTCGGAAGTATTTGATAACGGGCTAACAAGATAACGACAATCCTCTACTATAGAATCAAAGATAATAGGATCCATGGTCTTCTTCATAGCATCAATAACCAAAGCAGAATCAGATTCACAGTCAACATACGAACACCCTTTCTGTTTGATCCAGCCAAGTGCACCTCTTGCTACTAAAGAATTTGCAATTTTTGGGGAGTAGCAGCCTTTCAAAACACGAACTGCAACACCTTCAAAACTGCCATTGACATTTTGTAGGACCCAAACAAGTGTAGTTGAGTTCCTACTAGCATTAATAGCTGCATTTGAGTTGAGTTTGAACCTTCCTTGTGCTAGTTTCATCCATTTGGATTGTGAGCTGATGTGCGGGTGCTCTTTTTTTTTTTTTTGCAATTTATGCTTCCTTTCCAGATGATTCTGCCACTGCAAAAAAGAAAAGAAAAGAAAAGAAAAGATAATAAGCTTATTAGTCCGTCAATTCCTAGCTTATTATTATTCCAAACTACTTCACTCCTCCCCTTCCATAGACTGCAACAACAAACAACAGTATCTCCTCCCTTAGCATCCATCTACTCAAAACCTCCTCTAACCAGTCCAGAAATTCATATTTTCTCCTAGCCCCCTAACTCTTTTTCGCTGCCACATTTCCTTTGCCACACTGTACTCAACAAGAACATGCTCAACATTTTCACCCGCCAACCCACAAGTTGGACAATACTCATCAAATTCTGTTTTCCTTCTTCTCAAGGCACACCTTGTAATGAGTAATAAAGAGTGAATAGTGAAAAAATGTTATAACTTAGACAAGCAAACCTACTATAATTTAGTCATTGATTTATTTTGGAAGATTAGTGATAGATAATAAAGACAAATTTGTGGATTATTACATAATAAAAAATAAAACAATTAACACGTCTTTCTAAAAATAACAAAATACTAGATATACCAAATAGTGTGCCAATATAGTTACCAGCAAACCAAATACTCTATCCTATGATGGAACTCCCAAAACAAAGCTTGGAAAACAAGCAAGTTTTGTAGAAATAGGTGCGCGGTAGACGCGTATATAGCTAGTGAGCGGATGGCTGCGATGATAGGAAAGCCGAAGTGGGACCAATGGCACATGCAATGGTGATTTAATATTGGTCGGGTTCAACCCTATGACCCCACACCCTCCCCTGGCCCACCTTCGGTTCATCTCCCCATTCCGTCCTTTGCATTATTTCTGCTGTCTCCCATTTTCCATTTCATACTCCTACTAAATTTAAATCCTCAATTTAATTTAATTTGATTCAGTAAAATCTTTAAATAAGAGAGAACAAATTGACTTCCATCTGTGTTTGGTGAAATAAAACAAGGAATAGCGTTTACCATTTCGTGATCGCCGTGCCGCCACCAGAATTTGGTTTTGACAAAAATTGGATAAGAAAAGGAAGATTACAATTCTTGTATTTCAGGCATAGTCGTGTTGGCCTTGTAGGCAAACAAATACAGACTAAAGTCAATGGACCACTTCTTGAGGGCCATACCTTCATATGTTTACACCAACCAAACCATCCTTTATATTTTTGTCAATTAACAACAAAATTTTGTCACTTGCCTAACACCAACTTCAACCAATTTTAAATATTCATTCAATTCTCTAAAACTAAACAACAAAATCAACTCTTTCTTTCTTTTTTTGTTTTGCCTGGGAACGTAAACTTCAAATATGTGATGTCATGGCAAAATTCTGGTGCCAAATAAGTTCAACTTTTAAGATTATGTAAGTCGTACAGCAGATTGCATGACTTAAATGTGAATGTATAAAAGTACAAGAAAATCTTCTTTTTTTTTAATTTTCTATGTATTTCTTTACACTTGTTTAGTTTGTTTTGCTAGGCCCAAAAATTATACCCCGAGTTTTTGAATCAATAAATGGTACAGTTGAATTTAGCCAAATATCTAAAATTATAACTAATATAATTTTAAGGAATTTATATAATTTTTAATAGCAGAAATACTAAATGAATTTATAGCATCTCCAAGAGGCTTTTTATTCTTTCTCTTCAGAATATTATATTTTATTTTAATTTATACATTAATTTGTCTTAAAATTTGTAAAATGATCTACTTTTTAACTCATTACATCAATATATATGTAAAGTCAAATTCACTCATCTTTCTATTTTCTGAATTTAACAATAAAATATTGATGTAATGGATTAGAAAGGGGATCATTATAGAAATTTTAACACAAATTAATATATAAATCAAAGCAAAATACAATATTTTGAGGAGAGATATTAGAGAGTCTCTTGGCGATGAGATCAAGTGCAGTATTTTTCTAACATCATAAATCTTTAAATTGATATAACTTCACTTATAGAAATAAATTTGCAAAATTAAAAAAAAAAAGATAAGTAAATGGAAGATTTATTTCTGTTAATTACTAGTTACACATATTTAAAGAATTTGAAAATTGTGAATATTCTAAAACCAACACATATACAAAGTTCATGTTTTAACCAGACATCTCTCTCTCTCTCTCTCTCTCTACATTCATTCTCTCTTCATCTCTGTCAAACTCCCTTTCTACGCGATCTCGTCACAGAACTCTCACTCCTTAAAAGAAAAAAAAAATTAAAATTCTTGCTTTCTCATTGCTAAAACTTCTAGGGTTTCATTTCATCTTCGCTATTCAGAAATCCAACGCTAACTGGAAGATTCAAGCAGTTTTTGACACACCCAGTGTATTGATTCGTGTTAATTGGACACTCTGATTACTCGACTTCACAGCTTCAAGCAGGTGAAGTAAGTGTTTTTTTTCCTTTTCTCAATGTAATTTTAGTATGTTATTTAATTCAGGTGGTGGTTGTTGTGCTTTGGTTTTGCGAAATTATATATAGATCTGTTTGGTGAAGATGTGATCATGTCTGTTTTCTTGAGTTTTGTAGCCATTGGAGATAAGGATAACGAAGGGTATTCGTAGGTTGTAATGGGAATTAATAGCTGAAGCGGAGATTTGAAGTGCTTACTTTGAGCTATGGCTGTTTCTATAAGAATTCATAAATATAGGTATACAAATGTAGCTTCCGAAATATCATGTTAAAAATTACGACGTCAAAAGGTTTTTTTTTTTCCGAGTTAGATGTTGAGCTTTAGAACTTTAAACTTCAGAAAATATGAAACTAAATTTGAAAGCTTTGGAAAAAAAAGGGACTTGTTTTTCGTGTTTTGACTTTTGGTTTTTGGGTAGAACAATTGAAGGGTTTCTAATCCGTTTCTAATCAGTGCCCCATGGTGGAAAAAATGAGCAACTTTAGTCGTTTTGACTTTTGGCTAATGTTAATTTGGAGCTTTCATATAGATGAACTCCATTTATACATCTACTGGAGTTTGCATTATTCATGATGGGACTTAATAGATGTGCCAGTTGAAGTGTGCTTATGCATGTGTTTGTATACTCGTGTTCAGGAGATAGCTTGTTCTTTTACTAATTTGTTGCGTGATGAATCCTTGGCTTGAAGTTTTAGTGGTTCATGTGTGTTGTGGTGTTGATAGAGTTTACTTTAGCCAAATCTTTCTATACCGAAGTTTGAGAGCTTGTTTATCTGATGCAGGTTGTATCATTTGAAATTAAGTTTGAAGCTTGCTTGAATTCTGGTGAAAATCTGAACTGCGGTGAACATTGGAGTTGGACTGAACAGTTGAAAGCATGGTTGTCAACTTCTAGTGAAGATGCTGTTTTGAAACCTGTGATGTTGAGAATGATACTCATTTAGGAGAACTTATTAACTTATTTTCTTAGACCTTAGTCTTAGATACCAAACATGCCTTCATGGTGGGGGAAGTCATCATCCAAGGAAGTTAAGAAGAGTGCGAGCAAGGAAAGTTTCCTTGGCTCATTACATCGAAGATTTAAGACTCCACCTGAAGGTAAACCAAATGGTAGGTCAGGAGGTTCTCGGAGACGTTGCAGTGACACAGTCTCAGAGATTGGATCTAAATCTCGAGCAGCGTCAAGATCTCCATCACCTTCAAGGAAACATGTTTCTAGATGTCAAAGCTTTGGTGGGAGGGCTCATGCTCAACCACTTCCCCTTCCTAGATTGCACCTTGCTAGTGTGGAGCGTACAGATTCAGCAATCAGTATATCACCTAAACCAAGATCTCAGAAAGCTTCGAAGTCATCATTGTTTCTTCCTCTCCCAAAGCCCGCATGCATTCGTAACAAGCCAAATGCAACTGATTTAGATGCAGATTTGGTTGGTGGTTCAGTTTCAAGTGATGGCTCCTGTGACACTGATGATCTTGGGGATTCAAGTCATCTTCAAGCAACAGATTATGACCATGCAGCTAGGAATACTGCAAGCAGCCCTTCCAGGTAGTGTGTCTAATAGCTATCGAGTGTCTCTCAAAGTGTGGTTCATTATTTTAGCTGATCCCGGATGAATTACTTCTATTATTTTGAAGAAGTGTGTTGCTGAAGGGTCAATCCTCTACTGTAGGCCACACAAATTCAAAAGAGGCAAAAAAAACAGCTAGCCTTTCTTTTGGTAATCTTACCACCCCTAGTTCACCTAAACGAAGACCTTTAGGCAGTCATGTACCGAATCT
This sequence comes from Flueggea neowawraea, assembly GCA_948243855.1. Classification (NCBI taxonomy): domain Eukaryota; kingdom Viridiplantae; phylum Streptophyta; class Magnoliopsida; order Malpighiales; family Phyllanthaceae; genus Flueggea; species Flueggea neowawraea. The sequence continues at coordinate 801 of CAODLS011081289.1, read as the reverse complement.
TCAGGTTCCATACAATGGTGCTTTATGCAGTGCTCCAGACAGTTCTATGTCAAGTCCTTCCAGAAGTCCAATTAGAGCATTTGGTGCTGAGAAAGTCATAAACTCTGCTTTCTGGGCAGGCAATCCTTATTATGATGTCAATTTGTTGGGATCTGGTCATTGCTCCAGTCCTGGTTCAGGTTACAATTCTGGTCATAATTCAATGGGAGGAGACATGTCAGGACAACTATTCTGGCAACCAAGCAAGGGTAGTGCTGAATGTTCTCCCATTCCAAGTCCAAGAATGACCAGCCCAGGTCCCAGCTCTAGAGTCCATAGTGGTGCTGTCACTCCTATTCATCCAAGAGTAGGAGGGGCAGCCATTGAGTCACAGGCGAGTTGGCCTGATGAGGGAAAACAACAAAGCCACCCCTTACCCCTTCCGCCTGTAACAATTTCCAATTCGTCGCCATTTTCTCATTCAAATTCTGCAGCAGCATCTCCTTCTCTGCCGCGAAGTCCAGGAAGGGCAGAGAATCTTACAAGCCAAGGATCGCATTGGAAAAAAGGAAAGCTTTTGGGTAGAGGAACTTTTGGACATGTTTATGTTGGTTTTAACAGGTACTGAACTGAGAACATAGCAAATGCTTGAATTAGCCTTTTTCCTTCTTCAACAAATTGTGCAGAATCAATGGATTGCATGCTGATGAATTGTCCATAAGAAATAAAGTATCTCATACATTCATTTTTCTGTCTGAAGGGGGGTCCTGTTGAATTTGGAAAGGGACAACTGCTCATTGGTTCTGCTGAATGTTTATTAAA
>CAODLS011081258.1:0-10797 GCA_948243855.1 Flueggea neowawraea | reverse complement strand
CAGTAGGGTGTCAGTTGGATAATCAAAACTCTGCCATGTGTAGTTTTCAACATTGTCATCTTCCGTGTCTCTTAAGACCAGGTTGCCTGAATCCAGGAGCTCTACCATCGGCTTCCGCCCTTGATTTGTTGAGTTTGTTGACCATAAAACAGTCTTGTTCTGGCCAACAAGCACAAGATTCCCTGTGCTGTCAATGATCAGTAATCCTGATGAATCTTTAACCGGACTTTCTCGATTAGCAACCCAAACAACTGTTCTGCCTGGGATAGCCTTGTACCAAATTCCCACGTAGCGATTGCTGGATTTGCCTGGAGAGAAAAATCCAAGCTCAAAGCTTCTATCTGCTGAAACTAAGGTGCTTCCATCACTAAGAGATTCAGACAAAGTGATGGCATCAGTAGCATTCAAGCATTTCAAGAAAACAAAGAAATTAGAAATGAAAAATACAAAAGAAAATATATCCATGAACGCAGGGAAGCCTGTCAATGCATATGTGGTTGTCAATACCCTTAATTGGACTGCAAAGTGTAAAAAGAATATGTTGACCCACAACAGTTAGGAGTAGAATTATGAAAACTCTTCTTCTTCCAGGACCTTCCAAGTCCATAACCATGTGAAATGTGAGAGTTTGGTTCCATTAGCTTGCAAGCCTCCAACCATCTGGTGTCATATGTCCATGGTAAATATCTTCGCATCGAATATAATTTGTAAATTTATTTACAAATTTTTATACTGGCTAATAAATCTCCTGCAATGCGCATGAGTTTCGTGAAAAATTATTGCTACTATTATAGATTTAAAATAAGGGAACTTATTCGTCTATGTTGGACATGAATATATACAATGATATAACACTAGTCATAAGTCATATGGGAATATAACAAGATCTTGCAATATTCGATAGAATTTGCTCCAAAATAATTTTCAAAAGTAACTACTGAATAAGTCACATCAAAAAATAAAGTTTCATGTAAAGTAAAGATGTTTGAATATTCAAACTCTATAAAAAAAAAACTCTATCGAAAGTTACATTTGTAAGTTTATATGGGAACTTTAAAGTCGCACACAGTTTTTCGTTTGAAAATTTGCATCCCAACGATAATTTCACATTTCAATATCGACAAGTTTAGTATGTTATAATTTTTTTAAAAAAAAAAAACATGGATAGATATGACATTGGTTTGGCTTTTCACATTTAAGGACATCAACTAATATATTAAATCCTACTAATATTTCATTTTTAAACATTTTTAATTACTTTTAGAATCTGAAGTAAAATTTATTTTCTAGTTTAGATCCTTAAATCGGTAAATTTGCCTTTTAGTCTAAATTAAATTGGGGACTAAAAATGGTTCAAAATAACAAACCCAAAGTAAAAAGTTATATAATTTCGTAAATACAAAGCAAATGAAGTTCTAAAGAATTCTCTACACATCACTTCCCTATAATTTTTATTGGTTAATAACATCTTCTAATACAAGTTTCGTTTAATACTTTTATTGCTTTTAGCATGACCTTTAAAACTTAACAAAAGTAATAGCGATAGTGTCCTTCAGGTTATCCATATTCTCTTATTGCGTTCCTAAGTTTTGAAAATGCTCCTATTGAATCCCTGGAGATTAACTATGTCTGCCCAAACTAACGAAAATCAGTAAAAGATATTTATACCCTTTGACACGTCAAACACGTGTCTCCTCTCTCCATTTCAACAGAACACCACGTCATTGTTATCACTCCTCATTAATTACACCGATCAAACCACCACTCACCACTATCTGGTACGAAGAGAGAAAACGACTGATAAACAGAGAGAAAACGATGACTTAAGAAACAACCTATCAGAGAGAGGAAACGACAGCCTGAGCGACCGATAAACAGAGAGAGAACGACGCTAAGAGCAAATGAAACCCAACAAGAGAGAACGACACATAAGCGAACGTGAAAAAGAACGAGGGAATAGGGGTTGAGACAGAGAACGAGGGAGTAGGGACAAAAAGTGAGAAAGAAGGAAGAGCGATTGAGACAGAGAACGCGGGAATAGGGACAAAGAGTGAGAATGAAGGAAGAGCAACTGAGACAGAGAATAAGGGAAGAGGGACATAGTGTGAGAACGAGAGAAGAATGAAAACAAAGGTGTGCAGTATGAGAATCATCTATTTGGGTATTTTCTTTGTACATTAATCTTGTAGAGTTAATTTTAACCTAATTTTCTGCGATTTTGATGACAAATGAGGATTATGGTGCACACCATCACACTTATGTATGGTTTTTTTTTGTAGAAGTTGTTGTGGAGAATGTCAATGAAGATAAGTACTCGTTTTTGGACCTTTTCGACTACGTGATGCGGTCATTTCCCAACATTGCCATCGGTTCTGTCTTGACATTCCAAACTAGAAGGGTATGTTTGTCGAAACTGGCTGTAATATTATACGTGTATTTGATAGTTATAGGCATGATGTGAATATACCGATTCTTGTTGAAGTTTTTGGTGAACCTCTGATTTGTGGGAGAGTGTTGTTGATAATGACGTTGCTGAGGTGATAGATCCCACACAATGTGCTACCCACCCTCAAATCCATATCGAGACACATACTAAAACCCGCACCGAGACACATACTGAGGCCAAAAATGAAACTCATAGTAAAACCCAAGCTCAAACCTAACAAAGGAGAATATATGTGAAGAAGAAGCAACTAACCAAAAGGTGCCAATGTAGGTATAGGTACCGAAAAAACAAACCTGTTAAGGTAGATTTCATTGTTAGTGACGAGGAATATAATGATTTTGATGATCATGATGATCATGATTATGTGGAAGAAATAGGAGTTTATAGTGTTGTGCTTAGTAGTGAAACATAGAGTGATGGTGAAAGTGATAAAAGTAGTGGTGGAAGTGAGTCTCATAGTGATGAGGAAGAAGACGATTGAATGTTAAGTGCTGCATCAAAAGGTTCTTCTGAAGGGGAATGTGAGCTCGGAACTGATGAAGAAAAAGATGAGCAAACCAATTCTTTGAAGGGTATTCATGGTAGTATTTTCAAAGGTGATGTTGATGAGAAATTTGAATTCAGTACTGGAATGTTGTTTAGTGACATTTAAGCATATTAGGGAGGTTCTCAGAGACTATGTTGTTAGGGGGGATATGATGTAGTTTGGATAAAGAATAATAAGGTAAGGCTCACAATTGTTTGTGATGGTTTTACTAGAGGTGATAAACGTGAATGTCAATGGAGGCTTATGGACAAATTAACATTTATGGTGAAAATTGTTGGAGAGAAACATACCTGTAAAAGAAGTGAAAGTCATCAAAATGCCACACCTGCATGGATAGTGAAAAAATTAGAGATGAGTTAAGGTTCGGAACAAATTTGAGTTACAAGTCTATTTAAGACCACTTAAGGAAGCATTATGGAGTTGAAGCATAGCGGTAAAAAACGTATAAAGCAAAGCCTAGGGCTCGGGTTGAGAATGAAGGGACACATACTGAGCCTATACAAAACTACATCTTTATTGCAAAATCCTAAAGAGATTGAACCAAGGTATTGTGGTAAAATTTGCATTCCATTGAGGGAATAAATTTGAATGCTTCCCCAGTATTCAAGAGAGTGTTTGTGAGCTTAAGCATAAGCATTTTTCGATTCCTAGAAGGGTGCATGCCATTCTTTGGGATGGATGGGACTCATTTAAAGGGACCTTTTCAAGCAGTTTTGTTGGTTGTCATTTCCTTAGATGGGAATAAAGGAAAGGTCCCTCTTGCATTCTGCATTGCAGAGGGAGAAAACTTCAAAATTTGGAAATGGTTTCTATTTTTTTACAACAATGTATAGGAGAATACAACAAAGGAATTCCTTACATTGTCATGGGTGACAAACAAAAGATATAATTTCACAACACAATACATTTTTGAATTATTAAATTTATCAATGTTTTAAATATAATAATCTATATTCCTATGCATGGGCTAATTGAAGCCATTGCACAAGTTTATCCCAATTCTTATCACATATTATGTACTTGTATGCAAAATTGAAGAACCAGATACCTGGATTAGCTATTAAGGATGTGTTCTGGAAAGCATGTAGAGCCATTAATGTTCATGAATTCAAGGCTGCTATGGCAAAAATGAAAGCAATCTCTCAAGAGGCACAAGATTGGATGATGGAGAAACCACTTGATCAATGGAGTAGCCATGCTTATGATGACAAATATAAGAGTGAGCATTATACTAATAATATGTGTGAATCTTTCAATAGTTGGCTTGGTGAGATTATATGTTACATCGCCATAAAAATTATTGATGAGTTGAGGCATAAGCTTATGGTCTCAATGCAAAAGACATATGCAAAGTGATGTGCTATGAAGGGTAAATCACAACCAATTGTAAGAAGAGGTTGCAGAAACTAATGTCAGAATCAGGCATGTTAAGCTAGTACCAAGAAGAGATGGCAATTTCGAGGTGCTAGAGGGACCGAACCGTTATGCTATGAGCTTGAATGAATGCACATGCGCTTGTAAGTGGTGGAAGATCTCAAGAATCCCTTGTAAGCATGAAACCAAGGCAATATTGCACAAAATTTTAAAAACTTGTAAGCAATTTCATATGTGGGGTAGGTGGCATAATTCCTAGTTTTCGTGCTGATGGGGCAGCCTTCGTCTAAGTACGATGAGTACGCATGTTAAGTGCCACATTTGAAAGAAGATTGTTTCATAAAAATAACTCCTCAACGTTTTCTCAATGACATAAAACCAACTTATGAAAAGTAGAAAAAATAAAGTACTAAATAGGCCTTATCCTATAAGTAAGGGATGGGTGAAAATTTTTTAAAAAAATTAAGATCATGTTTGCTTTTTTTTTTGTTTTTGACGATAGTCTACTAAAAAATGTTGTAATGAAGTTAGGTCCAATTTCAAAATTGTACTAGAGTCTACCTAGTTTGAAGTGGTACCTAGTCTTATGAGTTGCCCTCTATCAAATATTCAACATGGATTGAGCTAAGTGAGGTGTGTTACGAACTGCACATTGAGTAAGTAAGTATAAGAGGTTTTTTGGACTAAAGATCACTTTGTGTCAAATTTGTCCTATTCACAAAATAGTTAATTGGTGTATTTATTTGAGGTAAATTGAATAAATTTTAGAAAGTTTGATAGTTTTTTTTCATGAAAAATTTAATAGATTGCATGACGATAAAAAAAACATAGTGATCCACCCTTTTTGTGTTGTTATTGATCCATCTTTTTTGTGTATGTTGTTGAGGTTGATATCCAAAGCTCAATCTCATATAATATAAAAAAAAAATTATACTTCAAGCTGACACTCCCCCTATATGTTCTCCATTCAGTGGTGCATCAGGAATCTAGCTAAGTACGGGCCAAATCTGCTTAGCCAGATTTCTGGCTACACGAGTTGTATCAAATCGTGCAAACCTAGCAATTCAAAGCATATAACTAATTCAAATCCATAAAAAAAATCAAATCCATTCAATCACAAATTTAATAATCCTACACCACAATCTACCTAATTTAAATTACAGTTTCATCTTCCAATCATTCAAAAACCCTAACCCTAAATAAAATTAAAACTGAATTTTGTTTTTAAGAAAGGGAAAACTAGTTCGGCTTACCCGGGAGGGATGACTACTTTCAATGAAGGAGAAGGCGGCGAGGTGGCAGCATGGAGGTTGTTGCGTGGCGGTGTGGAGATGAGTGGAAGTGCATCGAACGGAAAGAGAAAAGGAAGTGGTAGTGAGTGAGTGAGTAGTTTTTGTGCTACGAAATGGAAATAGGGGAGGGGATTTATGCATTTTTTTTAATGAGGCCATGGAAAAACCTTGGTCTATTAATTTTTAATTTTTTATGCCATAGGGCAAAATGACAGTGTTTTGACTTGCGGCTTAATAATAAAAAAGGAAAGTTGGACGTCGTCATTTAAGGAGGACCTGGAAGGCTGGAACTCGTCTCCTCCACCAAGATTCATCAATGATGGAAAAAAAACCATCATATTCAATCCCAACAACAGGTGTTGGCTCAGTGGTGGAGCCCCGTCGGAGAAGGGCTACTATGGCCCTCCTCCAACGATAGTAGGGGCATAGGCCCTTACTGGTCCCTTAGTAGGTGTGCCTGATGTATGATAAATTTGCATGGATATTCAAACATAAATAAATAGCATTTTGACCATAAGTGTACTTAATTGTCCACGAATTTATACTCTTTTTGTATTTTGTGTAGGGCAAATGAAAATGCATGGAATGTGGATGAAAAATGATGAAAAAAGGCATGGAAAAGGAGTGCTCAAAGAGGCTTAAGGAATGGAAAAAAATGGAGGAAATTTTTGCTCAAAAGGAGCAACTTTTGTCGTCACACCCTAGGGTCATAGTCATGGCCATGACCGTGACCTACTATGGCTCAAACATTGCGAGAAGTTGATGAACCATAGAATGGTAACAGTCATGGTTTAGACCATGACCATTCCTTGTGCAAACCGTGATTGAACCGTCATAAATCACGATCGTGGTTAAGAGGTCATAATCACCAAGCAATTCTCTACCAACTAGAGGAGGGTCACAGTCATGGCTACAAACTGTGACCAAATGAAGCTTAGGTCATGACCCAAAAATGATAAAGAGTCACAGCCATGATTAGTGGGTGTGACTCCCCTGAAGAGAGTGAAAAGTATGGCGCCTAAGGACAATTCTGTGGGACCAAAGCACATTTAAGGGCATTTTTGTCAGAAATTATTAAAGGGTTTTGAGGTCACATGAGGGATATAAATACTCTTCTTATTTTTCCTTTTAGGAACATTCTCTCCACCTCTCAAAAACATTGTCTTTAATTTTTAGGGAGAACTAGGTTAGGGTTTGAAGAATAAAGGGAGAGCTTGAAGGTTTTGTGCATCCTCTTTCAAAGTGACATTGAAGAGGCGTTATTGGCTTCCATCCTTCCTCTATTTCTTCATCTTTTTAGATTCGTTACAATATTTTATGTTTATTTCTATTGTTGCTTTTTATTTATGTTAATCATGGTAACTTAGATTTCTAGTTATGACATAGATATGTAGACTCTTGATGACTATTTGCTATGATTATGAATGAGTATTGTGTTTTATATTCAATATTTGAAGATTGCTTAATGGATATTTTGATTTATGTTTTATAATTGAAGTTTGCCCTTGGATTTGATTTAATGACTTGTTTTGATTGACTATTGTTATGCTTGATCACCGCGATAATAGTTGTAATAAGTCTAGTTGATGGATCAAGATATGAATGTTAGATGAGGTTCACAAGCATTAAATTCACTTGACCTAAGATAGACATATTCTATGCATATGAGTTGTTCGATGAAATTTTCCAATAGCTTAAATAGTCTAGTTTAGTTAGATGAGGCCGAGATGACACTTCTAATAAATGTAGGCATAGCTTAAATGAACTCAAGAGAGGCTTTAATCAAGATTAGTGAGAGAACACTCAATCCAAAACTCTATTTAGTAGTCTAGCAAATAGAAATATTTGTTGAAAGTCCTCACGCTTCTTCATTTATTGTTTATCTCCTATCATTTCTAATTGCTTGCCTATATTAATCTTATGTTCTTAATATAAGAAAACCCCAAAAATCAAATCATGGTATTTGTTGCTTTTATTTTACGAATTGATCACCATTAGTACTCGTTCACTTGGATTCTATAACCTTGGAATACTCCTTGGTAAAACTACATCGACACCCTGTGCACTTGGGGGAAGCCGATCACCGCAACTGTCTCCATTGGCACCCGATTGATTTCTGATGAGTTTGGGCATCCATATTTTGATAGTTTATGGTGTTCTTGTTTTTATTTTGTTGATTGGGCATCTCTCTTATCAATTTTTTTGATCACACCAACAGAGAGATGCAAGGGACTTATAAGTGTTTATTTGGGCATCTCTCCTGTGAATTTTGTTGATCATACTGAAGCGAAACAAAGCAGGGACCTCCTAATTTTGGGATCCAGATGGGAGCGATGGTAGGGGATTGAAATCTTCCCTTGCCAAAGACAATACCAACCTAATGGCAGGGACTTTAGGAATATAGCTCGAACCAACCATCAAAGTAAGAGTCTCCAATGGTTGGCGATAGATGAGGAAGAACCAAACAAACACCCACAGAATTGAACACAAGAAGGGGCAAGAAACGAAAGAGAAAGAACCAAAAAGTGAAGAAACAACTATACCACTCACGAACCCAAACTATTAAGCTACACTTGATCCCTGGACCACTACAGTAAACTATACTACCATAATTTACAAAAAAAAAATGAATTGAAACATTAATATTCATTATAGTTAAGCTATTTTTCCTTTGTTATCCAAAAAATACTTTCCATTTCAGTTTTGTATATTACCAAAACACAAAATATTTTCTTTTCTAAGAATTCAATTTTTAAGAAAATGAACATGATTAAAATAGAGAGGGGACAAAGTGTTCCACTCAGTCTGATCACATTCAAAGTTCTGATCATGCTGAACTCTAAAATATTAAATAATATATTGCTTGTTTTGATATTTTCATGTACTATCCTCAGTCTTATATCTTATAAAATATAGTGCAAAAAAAACTAAAATTCAGCTGCATTGTGGTTTTTGTTCAATGTGCTGACCTAAACTAGAGCTGCAACTTTTCTATTCATTCGTTATACAAAGAAGCAACTTCAAACCAAAAGAAAAAAAAATTGAACAGACAAGAAAAATAAGATAAAAAATAGGCCTAAGTCATGGCTTACCCTAAAGTTGTAGGCATCTCTAAATTATCACTCTTAACTTTTCAAGTGTTCAAAATACCCCTTAGTGTTGCTTAAACCATCTAAACTAAGACCTAAAATTGAAGATTTATCTATACGTGAAAACTACGTGATTCCACATGGATTAAGCAGATTAAGCCATGTCAACAATGAAGGCCTTAGTTGATGGGTTTTGAAAAGTTATTAGTGATAATTTAGAAATACCTGCAACTTATGGGGTAATTCATGTCTTAGACATACAAAATAGAGGGAAAAAGTATATAGAAAGATACTTAACACGTTATTATCTGATCGGGTTCTTGCAAGTGCACAATAATCGATTGAAGTGATAAAAACCTAAGGAGTATTCATCGGGTATCGTATCCACATGAAACATGTCTAATTGCGACCAATTGAAAAGGTAAAAACTATTAAAAACAACTATGGTTATTTTTGGGGTTTTGTAAAATAAAAGTAAGCAAGAAATTAATCACAAGATCTCAATAATAGGAAAACGTTAGGGCTTTCAAGATGAAACCAATGATTTAGTTGCCAAATGAATGAAAATGGGTTTTAAGTTTTAAGAAATGGGTGTGAGTGTTCTCTCCACATGAATCACTCAAGGCATCTATTGAGGTCATTCAAGTAGTACGTACAATTTTCTAGGAGGGTTTTTTTGGCCTCACCTAGCCAAATTAGGTCCATTAAGCTCATAGAGGAATTTCATTGAACACCTTATAGGCACTAAATATGTCTACTCTAGCACTCAAAAAGTTCTATGCTAGTTGACCTAGCCCAAGCTTCATTTCTTAATTCATCACTTTGGGCTTGTCACAAACAACATTATGGTAACTAAGCACAATATCATTATATTCATAACAAGTCATAAAATTATCACCAATAATATATCTAGCAATAAAATCACCAATAACAATGGATATAACAATAAAAGCTCATAACTCATAATAATAATCATCCATTAAGCAACATCAATCCAAGGTCTACATCTCTAATATCCTAATACAAAATCTAAGCTAACATGTTTACAAAATAAGGCATAAAATGAGAAATATAAATCATAAACATAATTCTAAAACAAAGAAAAATAAGACAAAAGGAAAGAATAAAGATTCTCTCAATGGTGATGAAATGGCCTCTTGCAATCCTCTTCTCTCTCATCTTCAATGCCTTGAATCTTCTTTGGAGAATAGGTAAGAGATAATAATTCTCTCTTTATTAAATGTGAGTGCCCAAGGTTGCCAAAAATGGTGTGCAAGATGTGTATTTATACCCCTCTTGGTCCCCCACAAACCCTAGGAATACTCTTCCAAAGATGCCCCTTGAATGTGCTTTGATCCTTACAAGTTTGGCTTCTTTTGTCACACACACTCTCTCTCCTCTTTCTAGTGTGTCACGGTCGTGACAAAATCTTGTTCAAAATGGGGTGCCAATCCTCGTTTGTCACTGCCGTGACGTGGTCATGGCCATGACAAAATTATGTCACCATTTCTCCATTTGTTTTTGTTGTCACGATCGTGACACTTGGCCATCACGGCCATGACACCTCTTCCTTATTTGTTTCCTTTGTTTTCGTCGTGCTTTCTCATGTTTGGTTGATGCATTTTCGCTTTGAATCTCTTTTTGCACCTTTTTAACTCCTTTTCCTCCAAATTATCTCATCCTACAGATATCAAAAACATCATATAAATTTTACCATAAAAGCATGATTTATAGGATGAAAATAACCAAATTCTTACTTGATTAAACATGTAAATTTAGGATACATCAAACTCCCTCACCCTTACTCGTTTGTTTGTCCTCATGCAAACCAATTCAAAACCTGGGGAGAGAATATAATTTAAATCGAAGAGACGAGAAATATCTCACTATGCTAGTATGCAAGTAAAATGATTAAGAGAGGAATACAATGTTATTCATCATCTACAAAAACTAAACCTTGGCATTAAGAAGTTGTAATATCAAGGGTTTATTCATCAAATTTCCTAATCCATCGGCATCTCTAAGGTGTATCTCCCCTATTGCTAAGTT
>CAODLS011081023.1:0-11456 GCA_948243855.1 Flueggea neowawraea | reverse complement strand
GGCTTGAAGAGCAGATTTTAAGCCCTTACTACATACATCCAAACGAAAATACATCACTGCAACTAGTTTCTATTCTGTTAAACGAATCAAATTTCCATTCCTAATAGCGTGCAATGTTTTCAGTTATTCCAAATTGTCTTCCAGTCATAAAATTTTCTCCTCACTCTTTTGTTGGAGAATTTCGGTTTATACTTTGGTTAAGTTTGGAGAGCGGAAGCGACTTAAAAGTAAGAGCGAAATCGATGCAAGGATTTATAGTGGTTCGACCAACCTTGCCTACATCCACTACCTAAGTCTCACTTAGGCTTTTCACTATCGATGATTGATTGCTGCTCAATCCAACAAGGCCAATACACGAGGTTGATTCCGACTCAATACCTCCAAGGCCAACAAGGTTGTTTTCTATAGGTTCACAACAAACCTCTATCAATGTTGTTTTATACTTAGGTTCATAACAAACCTCTACAATATTATTTTCTATAGGCTTACAACAAACCTAACTCACAATCTCAAAGTGTATATAAAATATTCAAAAGATGAAGCTCTATGCTAGAGTTTGGTTGTATGAAATTGATGCTTGAATCTTGATCTCTAACTTGATTTGGTGTTTTTGGAGTAAGGAATTGATAGAAGTATTAACACAAAGGTTGCATATGTTATGCCATCTTTTGCTGTCATTTCTTGATGTATTTATAGCCTCTCCAAGTGATATGACCGTTGGTGGAGATAAAATAGACGTTGGAGTGCATTTATAGCCGTTGAAGTATGAAATCATTATTTACTCGAGTAAGCTGAAATTGGTTACTCGAGTGAGATGAGGCATGGATTACTCGAGTAAGCTAAAATTGGTTACTCGAGTGAGATGAGGCATGAATTACTTGAGTAAGCTGAAACTGGTTATTCGAGTAAGATAGCTAAAACTGCAGCACCTGGAGCTTTTCTTTACTCGAGTGACACTTTGATTTACTTGAGTGAGCTGATAACTATCACATTATAATGTCCAAGAATCCAACTCAATTTTGTCCATCATTAAAACATAAAAAGATTTAATATTGATTACCCATGATCCAACATCTTGATAATGCCATTTAACCCGTTCTTATGGTGAGGCTATTAAATCCAAGTATTGGCAAGATGTTATTCAAGTTGAGTTTGATGCTTTTGAAGCTAATAATATATGGAGTGTCACTGATCTTCCTCCTGGAAAGTTGCAATTGATTGCAAACATGTTTTTTGCATTAAGTACTTAGCTGATGGTATTGTGGAACGTTATAAGGATCGTATTGTGGCCAAGGGATTCACTCAACATGAGGGTGTGGATTTTGCTGACACTTTCAGTCCTATGGCTAAAATGACCACAATCCATCTTTTGTTAGCGTTTGCAGCTTCAAATCACTGGCATATGGATCAATTCGATGTTAATAATGCCTTCTTGCATGGTGATTTACACGAGGAGGTATACATGAAGTCTCCTGATGGTTACAAAGTCCCTCCTAGCAAGGTATTACGTTTACACGAAACGTTATATAGCTTGAAACAAACCAATCGCCAATGTTACTCTGAACTTTCTTCTGCATTGCCAAATTTGAGGATTTCAGTTAGCATCATATGATTATTCTTTGTTTGTTAAGAGTCCATAATATTCTTGTAGGTAGTATATATTCTTGGCCACATTCGAGGAATCTGATATTCATAATTTTTAGGGCCATGTGTTGAGAGGTGATCCTTAACCACACTTGAGATTTGATATCCATAAACACTGCTTTGAGGTTATATGTTAGAAGATCTTTTAGCCATGCCTAGAAATTTGATAGCCATAGTTCAAAGAACAGTACACTCAAGATTAGTTCAAGTAATTATATGTATTATTCACCTTTCGTATCAATTTTATTCCTTTATAACAAAAAAAATTCTCTATAACAAAAAAAAATTCTTTTTGTTAAATAAAATTTGCTAAAATGTTATATTTTGTTAATATTTTTGTCTAATCTTAGTGTATATTCTCACATATACATCAAATAAATTAACAAATGTTAATATATCTTAAAATAAGTATTTTTATTCATTCGTTTGATTAAAATAAAATTTATTAATTTATGTATTAATTATTAATTTATTTAGTGTATATATTTAGATATAATAAGAGTTGGTAAAAATTTTCTTATTTTTAATTAGTATAAATTTATGAACTTTCCGAACTTCTCAAACCATTTAATAAAAACTGTTAACTAGATATTTTTGGAAACAGTATATGGAGAAACAACATTAATTAAACAAGGGTTAAAGAAGAAGTCAGCTTAAGGAAGGTCATAAACTACTTCGAACCTCTTTATGTGTGTGGGAGAGTGAAGTGGGGAGTAAACACTACACAAGTCGTCTACGTTTCTGTCTTTATAAAGCCAACGATGGTGCTGATTTTTCAGTTTTTTCCCTCGCTTCACTCAAAGACCACCCTACGTGATCTCTTCTTCCCTTCAATACTTTAACTTCTTCTCTCATCTTCATCTCTCTCTCTCTCTCTCTCTCTCCATGACTCACAAACAGTGTGCATAACAGCATTTGTCAGAGCCTGAAATGAGATCATGGCCACTCCAAATTGTGTTATATACCCAACCCCAGATAACCATAACAACAACATTACTACTACTACTACTACCACTACCACTTCTCCTTCTATGGGGACTGTTTGTGCAGATATTGGTTCTCTCTCTCTCAATTGTCCTCCAAGCTATGGAGTAGCCACTTCCTCCAGGGGTTATGCTTTTATGGATGGTGTTTTGGAGGGTAAAAGTGGTGGCTCTGATTGTAGTACTGATGGATCTGGAGAGACCAATGAAACCTTTAATCACAGTGCATATTGCAATGAAGAGAGCCGTAATGATATTAACAACAGTTATGTGAAAGAAACTGACAGTAGTGGTCAGTCAAAGCTTTGTGCAAGAGGGCATTGGAGACCTGCAGAAGATACCAAGCTTAAAGAACTTATTGCTCTTTATGGGCCTCAACACTGGAACCTTATTGCTGAGAAATTAGAGGGTAGATCAGGTAATTGTGCTTTCTGTTGGAAAGATTCAATCTTTTTGGTGTTTTGACTCTTATTTCACATGTTGTGATGATAGTTTGATGCTTTTGTTTCAGGCAAGAGTTGTAGACTTAGATGGTTCAACCAGTTGGATCCAAGAATCAACAGAAGAGCATTCACTGAAGAGGAAGAAGAAAGACTGATGCAAGCTCACAGACTTTATGGAAACAAATGGGCCATGATAGCCAGGCTATTTCCAGGAAGAACTGATAATGCAGTGAAGAACCACTGGCATGTTATTATGACCAGAAAGTATAGAGAACAATCAAGTGCTTACAGGAGGAGAAAGTTGTGTCAATCAGCAGCCGTGTTCAGAAGAATGGAGGAAGTTCTAGGGTTTGTCTGTAGAGATACAAGCACAAGGTCCGAGCAACCACCTTCCCAACACTACTGTCTCAATGTTCCCAGCCCAATTGGAAGTTTCAATGGTGGTGGTGTTGATTATTGTGGCCTTAATGGATCACTCCACATGATGACCAGTGGTGTTGAAGCAGTCACAGGCATCAAGGTTCCCCATAATTCTGGATTTTGCTCTGCAACAACACAGCCACAGACACCATTTGATTTCTTCTCTGGTTTGTTTCCCTCAAAATCTCTTCTTTAGTTATGGTGTCGATTTGGGTTTCTGTGCTGGTTTCTCATTGGTTTCTTTCTCTCGTCTACATTTACTGTCCATTAAATGTTGCTGTTATCTTGCTTAAAATCCTTTTACCATAAAAGATAATGGTAAAATCTTCTTTTCACCGATGTGGATGTGTGTTTTTTCAGGTCCAAGGACGAATGACATGATGGGGATGTTGAGGGGAAGCAGTGATCACCATGTTCAGGAAGTCCATGCCATTTCAGGCTTATATTACCAGTCAAGCCTCATAACAGCACAGTCGAGAAATTATAACCAGAATTGTTTCTCAACAGCATCAGAGACCACAACGAGCATGGCATCATCATCAACAGGGCAAGTGGTGGGTTCAGGAAGTGAAGGTTCATCACTATCAGAAGGGCATTTTGAGAGCATTTCACCATCATTCATAGACTTTCTTGGGGTAGGAGCCACGTAGGCATTAGAGTTGACGAGTTGAGAAAAGCTGAGGAGAGGAGAGGAGAGGAGAGGAGAGGGAAGGGAAGAGCTTAATGTGGATGCGGAACAATGTAACTGAGAGGTCATTTAGAGGTAAAAAGGATAAGAAGAGAGAAAGGGATGTATGTGTTGACAGTAGAAAAATCTGAATCAGTCTATTTCTAGTCATGTCGTTGCATCTCTCTCTATTTTTCTCACCTGTGACTCCTTCAGATGTTGAATCAAACTAATAATAAAAAATTGTACTCATTTTTATTGCCAAAATGTAGTTTTTTGTTCTTCTTTTATTACGTTTGCTTGTTAAGAATTCTATTTTTCAGACAAAGAAAAGGACTTCTATCCCAACGTCTCATAATAATTTTAATTGTCACTCAAAAGTCATCATAACCAATTTCCGCACATACATTAATCCATGCCAAATTAAAATTAGACATTAGAGCTTAAAAATTTCAAAATTAAAAATGTCATTTTTAAATAGCAAACGTACCCTTCACTTAAGTATTAGAGTATCAATTAAGTTCAAAAAAAGTACTAGAGTACCAATAATGTTTCCTTTTAACAGATAAATTCGATCTTAGAATAGTATATCAATCGTCGATCTAATAGCTTATTGATAAATGAATATAGAAAAATCAATTTAAAATCAAGCACTGTCTCAAATTTAATCAATGGTAGCTTATAAAAAAATTATCAAATGGTTCCACCTTGCATTTTGCAACAGAAATTTCACATTTTGCAACGAATTTCTTTGTCCATCTACTCTGATTGGGAATAAGTCCTCCATCTCCTATTAATGAAAACCAATTTAGTATCACTGTCACCAACTTATAAAAGAGAAATTTTGTCATTGCTAAGTTACCTTTTTTCTGATTGTAAATTAGATTGCAATGGAAGAACTAATAAGCCAGAGCTTAATAATTAAACGACCCTATTTGATGGCATAGAGAAAAGTGTGTGAAGAACACTGGCAGTTGCTGTTGACGTTGATGTTGTTATTGATGATTCTGATGGTAACAGAGACAAAAAACACAGCACAGAGAGAGTAAGAAATACATATCTTTTGACAAGAACATACTTGTAACATCCTTGACTTCACGAGGTAGCAAATTCTGCAACAGCAACAAAACATACAAACCCCACACGCACACTCACTGCATTCATTATACAAACTGTTTCACATCTTCTCCTCATCACCAGCACCCAAATGGGTATTTCCTTCCTTCACTGTTTCTAACTGTCTTCACTTCTTCACTGCCACCTTCTTTACTTGCTTTCTAGGTAACTTTCCCTCTTTGTGCGGTTACTTCCTCTTACAAGAAAGGTCTCCCCCACTTCACACTCTTCTTTCTTCTCAAAACCATTTATTTTAGCTATATAATTGCGTGGTAAATTGTACAATTAGATAAAAAAAATTGATAAATTTATTGAACTGTATAGTAAACAAAATACATGCAGTGTTTTTAAACTTGCAACTAATATGTCATATGAATATATCGCGATCAAATATATTGAATTTTTTTTTTGGCTTAACGTTTCTTTTGTTTTCCTATCAAACAAGAACTAAATCTGTTTATAACCTTGGAACTAATTGTTATAACTATTTAATAAACAATCAATATGAACAGCTATAATCTTATTTCAACTTTAAAATGCATGTTGTCAACGTAGTTATAATTTGTAGGTCTCTAATATTATTATTTATAGCTTATAAGTATTGGATTTAGCTCTAATGTTAAGAGGGTGTGAGTTTGATTATAAAAAAATAAAAAAATAAAGCTTTAGGAAAGAAAGAAAACGAGAAGTTCTACAGAGGTGATCAATTAGGCTATAAGTTTTGAAGATAAGATCAAAATCACAGGCTTCCTCCACTGTTCCGAAATCTGTAACATAGTTGGGCAAGATAGATAGGCCGAGCCACGAGGTAAGTACTCCAAGCCAACGAAGTGACTATATCTGGTTTTGATAGATTTTGAAAGAGTTAAGACCCAATAATATGCAAAAACACAGCCCATTTTCAAAAGCCACACAACAGAGGGATCCACTTAGTTGTTATAGTAGTGCTTGGATGATGGATGGAGGAACAAAGCTGGTGCCTTTCACTTTCATCACACTTCTTAATTAATTATTTTCACTTTTCCGTTTTATGCATTCATTGTATTAGGAACGATTTTACACCTTGCGTTTAATATGATCTTTCATGTTTTTCCTTTATCTCTGTTGTCGGTCAAATTGTTTATCTTATCTGTTATGACTCCCATTAGAAAACGAAATTTTAGCAATATCCGTAACTAAAAAAAGTATATTAACTGTCGAAAAATTTACGATCTTCTTGGCTGAAAATTATGCTTTGCAGGTAAGAAGTGATAAGGGTTTCTTCTCTGTTAATCATGAGTCTCAAATTCGAATTTTATATATGGAAAAATTTTATAACTTATTAGATAGAATTTTATTGCCCATATAAATTATGTTTGACCAAAAATATATAAATAAGAGATAGTTTAACAAAAAAATATTGATTTGAAGTCAACTATGGTAGTATGGTTGGAGGGGAAAAAACATTTATGATGAGTGATTTGCTGGAAAGTTCTACAGGTTCATTCTATTTCACAAAAAAATTATTACTTATGGAACTTATGGCGTTATCCAATTGGGAAAAAGAAATGGAATTCCAACACTTGCTTGACTTGGAAGTTGGTTTGCTTTTATATGCTTTAGAAAGGAGCTTCATTTTATTGTCATTGATTGACATTAAGCACTAAATTAAATTGGGTTCAATTCAGCCTATGAAATTGAACAAAATGATTTAATGGCTTTCAAATTTGAATGAGGTTTTATTTCAAATTAAAGGATATTTTAGTGGATTTTCCATTCTGAAAATTAGAATGCTTTTCATATGCATATTCAACGGCGGAGTCAAGATTTTGGCTAAACTGGGGCTGAAGAGAGGGAAAAAAAAGCATGAAATTTCACAACTGATAGCAACTTTTAGGGATTATTTTGTAGATTATCACGAGCTAGGGACTGGTTGTGTAATTTTGGGGATTTGCTGGGCACAATTTTAAAAGTGAGACATGCACTAGGGTTCTCTAAGCTGCTTCTCTTTTCTTCACAAAAAAGACCAGTCGTCGCCGCAAGCTCTCCTCCTCAATCATCTCTTCCCTTCTCCCACTTCTCAATCATCTGTCTCTCGCGTCTCTCTGCTCACGGACTCCTCCTCTCCTTTGGTTATTGAGGAGGTGATTGCAGGGGCGGAACTCTAGAGAAAACAAGTGCTTGAGCACCCGCTTGTCTCTTAATAACTACGTCCCTGTGCATATTACGTAACGCTTTCTTTTGGGGAGCCAATTGTCGGCTTATTTGTAGCATTCTTAAGACTTTATGTTAACATGCAACAAATACAGTCATGTTGTTCTCCAAACTTAACCGCAAACATTTAGATGATTTTGAAGTTGGAATTGATGGCCAGCTAGAGTTTGGCTCAATTTTCAATAAATTGGATCCATCAAAATAATAATAATTTAAACTGCTCTCTCCTTTAGTACTTTTTTACATAAATTAATTTTTATTAAAATAAGTAATATTTTATAAAATTATATTATTTTTTTCATATTTACTCTCCTATTAAATTATTTTAAATAACTACATTCTAACCACTTTTACTAGAATAAATAAGGATAATATAGTAAATTATCACTATAATCAATGTAATTTAATTATTTTTTTAATATGTGTATCAAAATCTTAAAAAGTACTATTTAAGGAAAGGAGGGAGTATTACAAATACCATATTAAGCGATTATAGTTGTCATAAGCTATTTATGAATTAGTGAAATTATCCTCATAACGTGCCTTTTAGATGGAGTTAAATCAATATATATATATATAAAATAATTATGGAGTTTTCTCAAATTTATGACAAGTCAAGTATCATGAGTTGTGTTATCTCTTAATATCTTTAAAGAAAATGACTATTTATATATATATATATATATATATATATATAAAGTTTGAGAATTTTCCTAATGTTTTGACGAATGATATTTTAACTGATTCACATGTGACGACTTTTCTAAATATCTTCTTTCTTTTCCTTTTTATAATATAATATAAATTTTTTCTAAAATCAATAATTACATAACAAAGACAAATTAGTATATGTATCAATATATACATTTAAATCAATATATATTATTGCACTTATAAATATAGTTATATAAATTTAATGCTATGATGAAAATTTAGTTTGTAAATTTGATATATAAAATTGTAGTTATCATTTGATTTAGAATGGACTAGAAAAATGTCAATGTATTAAGCTTTTTAAAAATGGAGAATCAGATATAAAAATTAATGGTGATTTGATATTTTCGATCAAATTATGATGATATTAGTTATATTAGCTTAATTCAACGCATGCATATGTATTCACTTGATTAATATTATAATGTATGAGTTAAAATCTTTTATTTTAATGAATCTATATACTTCTTTAGGAAAAAAATATATTTATTTTATGAAAGAATTATGAATAAAATTATAAATTTCATAATAATTTTAAATATTGAATAGTTATAGTTTCTCTCATAATTTGCTAATATTTTGATTTTTTATTAAAGTAATAATTTTAAAAATATTTTTGAAACAAAAAAATATATTGTTTATTAATTTAAATAAATATATTGTAATTTTCCGAGCGTAACATGAGTATTGCGTTAGTTCAATTTTAAGATGATAGAGTTCGTCTTAATGACTTGGATGGTGCTTGATGTTATGAGTTGCCATTTGTTTAATAAGTCCTCGAAGTTAATAAAGTAAAATTAATCTCAATCTAAGATAAATTCAAAAAAGTCTTATAAAAAAAAGGGATGTCTTTAATACTCTACTTTTATTTTCACTAAGAGATGACTTTTATGCAAGGGTGATATAATTATGTGTGGCCAAATGTTTTGCAAGGAGGATGGAATTACACATGATTTGGGTCCCATAACAACTAATATTAAGCATAAGTTGTGGCCTTGTATTGTTGATAACAACAATGATATCTAAATGTTTCACTCTGGCCTGATAGGTCAGAGACAAATATGTCTCCCTCATTTTTATTTCTCATACACTTCCAAATAAAGAGAAAAATAGAGAAGAATATGATTGGCTTTCTAAAGCTTGCATGCTTTATTCCAATTGAAAACAAAAGAAAAGCAAAAATTAAAAAGGAAGTGTAAAGCAGGGCAAAAGAGGCATTGAAAAGGAAAACTTTTTGCTGCTGTTTCCAACCTTTTCTAGTTGGTTGCTTGGAATCTTTTAGGGCTTTGAAAGAGATGGATGCTTGGACTTTCCCTGATGCAAAGAAAATTCAAGTTTATCTTCCTCCATGGATGGGTCCTACTTCAATCTTTTTTCTATATTCTTATTATGCCCTCATCTTTTTTTCAAAAAGGCCCTTTCATGCAACACCAATAGAATAAACAATCCCTTGATCAAGAAAATATATTTCCATTTTCCAAAGTGGGAAAACAAAGCTGCAAAAGTCCAATGCAACAGCTTCCTTAGATGTTACAAACTTAAAAGAAAAGTGTTCATTTGAGGTAAATACAAAATAAATTATAACTGTAAATTATTGATTGATAAATTCAATTAACTGTAGGGTAAAAATATAAAGAAATTTGTCTTTCGTTTCAAATCTTACATATGTACTTAAACAAACACATCTATAACCTAATATATATTTGTGAACACACTCACATAGAATCAAATTAATAACAAAAGTATTATGTGATACTATAATGACAATCGCCATAATTAAATGATAAAAAGCGAGCTCTCTCAAATGACTCTTTTGAAAAATGTGTTGTAAATGCATTATAAGTGGACTTTTTAAAAGAAGAAAGTGGTGACATTTTTCTTTGTCTATCATTGGTGTCGCGTAGCAATGTGAATAGAAATAATAAATATAAGATCATACGTTAAGTCAAAAAAGAAATGCTACGGAATTGCAGATTCAATTCTTAATAAAAGATCAATATAAATTGAGCTCTTGAATAGGATTTAAAAGCTTATTCTACAACATCTGGATCATGTTACATCCAAGAAAAACTCTCGTTTTCAAGCTATCAACTTTATATATATATTGATACTCTCAAACACTAGACCTGTACATGAAACTTACTATTAGAAACCACCTAAAATGATGGCAAAAAGGACCTGTTTATATTGTTACAGAGGAGACGGGGGAAAAAAAAAAAGGCAACAGTATGTATAATACGATCCAGTCAAAAGCAACTACGCTTATGAGGTGAAATAGGGAACAACTTCTCTGTTTAAGGTCAGTCACATTGCTTTCGTTGATTCAAACTTGCAAAATCTGCTATTGATTTTGTCAAAGTCGAGTTTCTGGTATTGATTCAGACTCCAATTCACCACTTTGCCTGCATTTCAGAAAGACTGAAGCATTCCTTAATTCCTCTCGTGGAAGTGGAAGTTAAGTGACCGGGACAGCGCAGCAGGGTTAGCTTGCAACACTGAAGATGCTTTGGCAGCGTAATTTCTTTCTTCGTTTTTTGTTTGAAAGCCCCTGAAAAGACCTCCTCCATTGGTAGAACTGGATTTTTCGTTCTTTATTCCAAGTGTAGTCAGTATTGAGCTCTTAGCTGCTTCACTTGGATCATCAATCCTCAATGTCTTAGGGATTAACAAACTTGTTTCAGAACTATTGCTTTCTCTCGAGGGCTCTTTGGATCTGGATGGATTAATGATGTGACCATCCCTTGAATGTTTTCCTAATGGAGATGTGGGACTAGTGCTCGAAGCGCATTGATTTAGAGATGGTGATTGTGGGGAGAGACAAGATGGTAGATTCCAGGGGCTTGGAACTGTACAACCCCAACAAGTTGGTGCCGGGTAAAATGATACCGGAAATCCTGACGCCGAGAAGGATGGCGGAGGCATTGCTGAGTTCCATGGATAGGAAGGCCAAGGAGGCCCCGAAAAGCATGGAATTTGGGGAGGAAACCTCCGATAGTTCTTAACAGTTGTATCTTGTTTACCAGCATTACATCCCTTCTCAGATGAATTCGAATTAGCTGTCACAGATGATACACTTGAACAATCATCCCCATTATCGGTTACTCCTCCACGAGAAGCAAGGATTCTTTGTTCAGATCTATGATATCCGTTTCTGAAACTATTCTGTGAATTCTCCGAAAGGTTCAGTACTGATGCAACAGAATCACAAAGAGGAGAATCAGAGCCGAATGTAAGGACTGTGCCATTGTTTATCAAAGAGGGGCTATGAACACCATT
>CAODLS011080858.1:0-10261 GCA_948243855.1 Flueggea neowawraea | reverse complement strand
ATTACTGTGGGGTGTTGGGTTGTATGTATACTCTGATATATTTATTGTATTTGGTTTTACCAGAGTATATGGTTTGTATACATTTGGTTTATATTTATACATTGAGCTATATACAAATTATTTTATTATAAAATGTTTTCCAATAAATGTTTTGGAAATTAAATGATGGGTAGAATTCTGAATCTCTGGAAGGCTTGCGGGAGGGGCCGAGCTTCCATAGACGGTCCTTCTTATACGCCGGTCATGGTCCCGGGAATGGGTCGTGACACGTACGTTGATTTTGGATCTGAGAATGAGGGGTCATCAGATCTACCGTCTACGTGCATTATGGAGTGTATAATCCACGTTGAAGAGAGAACTACGTGTGTAGAAGGGATACTGCGCAAGTACATGTGTCCTTTCTGGGCGAGTTTAAGTGAAATGCAACGTTTCAGCTTTGTGAGTCTATAAATACACCCAACTGCCCTTTTCTTCAGTCATAACTCACTCCAACCACTGAAATTATTCTCTCATTCATTTCTTTCCGTCTTATTTGCTTCTCTTTGCTTCCACTTCGGTTTCTAAGGTAAGAAACACTATTTGATCCTTTGTTTTTCTATTTTTGATTAAGAATCGTATATCTAGGGTTTTGGCCGAGATTGAGGATTCGTTCTGATTTTTTCTTTTCTGTTGGAATGGAGTTTGATTGATGTTAAATTATGGATGTTTGAGGTTGAAATCATAAGATTTAACTTCTGTTTTAGTGTGTTTTGGAGTTTGGACGAGTTGGGTCCAATTGGAGATAGGGTTCCAGAATTTGATGATTTCTTTGTTTGATTTGGAATTGTTTCTGTTATATCTTGATGAATTAGAGTTAGAAATAGTTGATTCATATTTCGTTTTGGCAGATTTGACGAGCTGTGAATTTGGGTTAGGGTTTAGACAGATTTTCTGTGAATTTTTTAGGAAATTGAGCTATTTTTGATTATCTAATCATAAATTCATGTTCTTGAGGTTGAGATTCACCATTGTGGGTGTTTAGATCTGGTTTTTATCGGTTGAATCAGAATTTGGACTATTTGTATAATTTGCCCTTGAGAACTAGATGGGATATTTGGCATCTAGGTGTCAAAATGAGATTTTGCACATTTGAAAATGAAAATAGATTTTTGGGTTTGTTTGGGTATGTGAATTGCATATGCATGTGCACGCATTTCGGTACATCCACAGTACCAGTGTCTCATTCGTTTTGTTTTTTTATATGTTTGTTTATGTTATCCTTGTTTCAGTTTTCTGTTCTTATCAGCGTGATCAGCCGCCCGTCAGTGGTACCTGACCAGTAAAACTTGGACATCAAAGTGAGTGAATAATAGATTTAGACACATAGGTTGTGTCTCGAAACTATATATATTTTTGGTGTGTTCGACACGTATTTGAAATTGGACTAATATAAGGATTGGCTAATTGATAATCTATTTTTTTTGAATAAATATCCACTACTTTGTTTCCAAAATTTGATATATATATATATATATATATACATTCTCTCGCTGTTTTTTATTTTGAATTTGCATGCTTAGTTTTTGTACACGATGATATTATGGATTTTGATTATTGGACGCTCATGCTACAGGGTACGTAACCTTTGATATACCAATGCTCGATATATCCCAGCTACTAGGGATGTTAGTAGCCATGTGTCTCGGCCCGGTACATTATTGGTTTCCGACTAGTGGCAGAGTCCGCGATTATTATGTAGTGGTTGAGTGGCGCAGACCACACCACGTTTGTTTCTGGTCCCATATTACCTATACTCTATTTTTGACTCAGATACTAGTAGTATCGCTTTACCAATGTGCATATATTTGCTTTGGGTGTAAACATTTTTGAAACTGTACTACATATTTAGTGTGTATAATTGTGTATATTTTCTATACCGGCATGTGGTAGTTTTTGAACGTTTTTAACCAATCTTTATGAGGCATGTATAAGGCATTATGGAGTGTTATCACTCACTGGTTCTAATCCCTTTTTTTTTTGTGTTTACCCTGTTTCTATTATACATGTTTACATTTCGACTTGGCAACCATTTGGCATCTCTGCTCAATGAGGCATCTGTTTTTTGTTACTGACGCCTTCTTGGCCATACTACTCCGTTTGTTTTAGAACTCTGCACCGAGATGTTGTTGGGTTACTGGATTTTCATTTTGTCTTTTTGATTACTCTGATTTTGCGATACAGTCACATTGTATTTGATTTTAAATATATACATTTTATCGTATATATTTACATATGTTTCCTTTATAAACATTTTAAGTTAAAATATTTTAATTAATGATTTTTGGGTAGAGTTTCTGAATCTTTGATGCTTGTGCGAGATGGGCTAGCCTCTCATAAACAGTCTGCCTCGTAGGCTGGTCATTATCCAGAAACAGGTCGTGACAACCACTATGGGCTATACCTAGACGTGCTCCATCTCCAAAAGTATCCTTGCCCTTATAATCAATTGTGATAGAAAGGGGAAAATTTTCGATGTTACATGATGATTAACATTGGTTTCAAGGAACCATGTCAAACCAACTTCAGAAGCAAAGCCAAAAATCATATGCGGATTGGCAAAAAAAACAGATAAATTTGCTTGAGGTCCACAACTGCCATAACCATGACCAGTCAAAACATTATGTCGAGGCTTAAACTTGCCATCAAAACACCTTTTATAGGCCAAGGTAGTGTGGTTTACATAGCCACAAATTTGACAAACGCAATTACTTGGTTGAGAATTATAAGAGAACGTATAGAAGCCATATCAATCTCTATTTCCATGTCCAAGGCCACGAGCCATGCTGGCCCATTGCATACTGCCTAGAATAGTTAGAAGAGGGACATTGCACCACATTAACAGTAGATAAGGATGATCGTTACATTTGTAACAATTATTCATGTGCCACCAATTGCCCATGCAACTCATTAAATGAGACAGGAGTAGCCTGTTGTTGAAGGCCACTAATAATATACTATTATACTGAACACTGGGTTTTAAGAACTTAATAGTTTTGAGTTCCACAGCCGAAATAGGTTGTCCTACAAATGCCAAACAATCAGCAAAGAGCCTTAACTTGATGAAGATTTTCAAACATAGACTTGTCATCCTTGCATTCATTGAATGTGGCTAAGCAAACCATACATGGCTGCAAGGGTGTCCCAGACTTCTGAAGAGGAAGGCAAACCGATAAAGTGAGAATTCCTAAAAAATAGATGACTACAAACAGGATTAAAAAAAAACCTGGTCTTTCATAAACCAATTTGTGTAATCTGCGTTAGTCTCGAACTTAATGGTTTTTAGATAGAAATTTCATTAGAAGGAGCAACTTCAATACCAATAAAGATGTCATGTAATTTGTGGAAATTGAGTAAAAGTGTAAATTGTAGCTTCTAGGAAACATAATTTTTTGGCATTAATTTAATAGAGAAGGTTTGATGCATCTGATTCGGTAGTAAGGACTATATTGATGAAGAAGAATGAAGTATGGGCAAGAGAGGAATAGAAACAGTAGAGGTACAGGAAGGAGTAGCAGACAAGGAAAGAGAGGAGACAATAGATTTAACCATAAAGAGAATGGGAAACAAGACCAAGGTTAATTGTGCCTAGCTCTTGATACCAATTCCTACTTGTCTTTGGATGTTACGTATACCCTCTTCTACGACCATATAATTCACACAAGTTTTCCTTTCATTCAAAACAATGTATCTTCCTAGGTAATCATCCAACCAACCAAATAGGCTATTGTTGTTGTTTGGACAAAGACACATGTATTATTGAGCTCATCATGTTGAGTTTGATGACACTTTCCCATTTAGTCAAGTGATACTACCCCTGTCCCTGCGTTAACTATTCCTTGGTTATACGTCATCTGCTTAGTCCCACAGCTCACGATTCTTGCTACATCACAGACTCCTGGTATGTTCGAATTTTTACTTCTACTAAAACTCCTTCTTTAGCTCCACAACAAGCTATGTCACCACCTTTAACCTCATCAAATAACACATTCGAACCACCTAATCCAAACTCATATTCCCACAATAACCTTGCTCTTCCTACTCAAATTCAAAACCATTTTGATCTTGATCATGACAAAACATCTATGTCACCCACATCTATTCCTCATCTAATCATCTCAAACAAATCCCTTGTTCCATATCAAACTCATCGCTCATCTACGATTCAAACTTCACCTCCTTCTTCTGAGTAAACTAGTACTCTTCCATAATCAATATCTGATCCTTTAGGAATAAATCTTTATGTTGATCTTCATTCCTAGCCAACAACCACACAACAATCTTCTCATCAAATCACAACTGCCACATCAATTAAACCCACAAAATCCATCTAACAAAAATCATTTGATATTGTAACCAACCACACATCAAAAACTCATCCACGTGACAAAAACCGCACCCTCCACAGCTAAACCTAACGAACCTTCTCTCTTGCAGCAAATAAACACCCTGATGGGAGAAAAGCTATGGAATTAGATTTTATAGTTCTTCAATGGAACTAAGCATGGGAACTTGTTCTACCACCACTGAATGTTAACATTGTTGATAATCGGTGAGTCTATAAAGTGAAGCGCAAACCAAATGGTACTGTTGAACGGTTGAAGGCCAAGTTGGTACTCACAGTTGCACTTAGGAGTTCAGCTTGGATTATACTGATAGTTTCAGTTCAATCGTCAAGCCTGTGATGATCCGATCAATTCTTTCTATAGATATGTATAAGGGTTGGCCATTACAACAACTTGGTATAGTACTATGAATGATATTGTATTACTTAAGTAATCTGATATATGTACAGTGCTTATACACAGCAGTGAAATTATCTCATAACAAAATCAACAGTATTGCTAAATAGCTAAACATATGGTTATAAGGTGCACTAAGACGCTATCCTTTAATACATTCCATCATATAGAGAAAAAAAAAGTGCGTTTCTTCCTCCCTGGAGATCCTTCAACTGGATTTTCACAAATTTTTAGATCATTTAATAGTTTTGTATCACCAACCTAATGCTCTTGAGATGCTTGAAAAGATCAATATGCATACTAGATCTTGCATGCCTATGTTTCCACTGCACTATAAGAGGTAACTAGTTAGCGAACCAAATTTAGTTTTCTCATATTTATCTTACTATATTTTCTCTTCGTAGGATTAGTGTTTAGCACAATAATCTTGAAAACAAAGTTATCGATTAGATTTCCAATTTTTTTTTTAAAAAAAAAGTATTAGAAAAATTAAAAAAAATATATCGATATTCTAATTCCCGTACTAGACTTTCATCCTTTAGAAAAAAGAAAAACTATATAGTATAGATTTAATCCTATTCACCTAATTTAAGTCAAGTTGTGTAATTTAACTATTTGTCTTATTACCTAGACAAAGAAGTGCCAAGCTAATCTACATATAATACAAGTGTATAGATGTTTTATTCACCCAATTCATACCGAGTTGTGTAATCCAACTATCTAACTATTAAGGAGAGGGAAGTACCTAGCTAATCTACATACAATTGAGGATTATAATTCAATTTTATTCACCTAATTCAAGTCAAGTTGTAAAATCCAGCTAGCTATATATATGACTAATATGGAGAGCGCAGTACCTAGCTAATCTGCATAAAATTCATAGAATCACTAGATTAATCTTTATCCACTTGAACCTACACATTTCCACTCAAGACAGTCCAAAAGTTCGGCTATATTTGACCTGGAACACTAACAAATGCTCTCAACTACCTAACATTTTACCCTTACTACAGTGTGGCAGGCCATACTCATACCCTCTTAAATATCTTTTATATGCACTCACTACCTATCAACCATCACCCGCCATCACTTAAACCTTACAGAAAAAACCTTCCTTATGGCCTCTTCTGAAGAAACCCCACTCTTCCACTGGCACTTCACTGACCTTAACAACAACGACTCTAAAGTCTATAACCGAGGTCTCTTTCTCTTGTTGATCTTCTTTTGTATTATCATCCTCACTACAGCCTTATTTCTCTACACTCATTGGGTTTGTCGTTCTCGCCGCGTCTCCAGTGCGACAAGTGATCATACCTCCCCGGAAATTGCTTCTCAGTCTTCTTTAGGGCTCGACAGCGAAACCATAGACAGTTTGCCAATAATTCTTGTGACTGCAAACACGGTGGATGGTGTTGTGATTGAAACTGAGTGCAGTATTTGTCTAAGCATGTTTGAAGATAAAGAGAAAGTCAAGGTGTTGCCACAATGTAATCATGCGTATCATTCTGAGTGTGTCGATAAGTGGCTTAGCTCTCAGTCTAGTTGCCCACTCTGTAGAGCATCTCTCCATGTTGAAACTGCACATGGGAAGAGTTCTGTTTGATTGCAATTCTGGCAAGTTGGTGTACATTTAATGCTTCTACCGTACATTTTTTTAAAAAAATAATTTTTTTGATTGTTTGCCGCTAATTAAACATGTCAATCTGAGAGTGAAGATTGATTTTGAGCTTGTGTTCAGAGGGTAACTATTTTTAGCGCTCGTTTAGAGGGCTGTGGTGTATTCTTGAAAATAATTATTTCAAACGAACCTGGTTCCTCAAATTTATACGATAATGTTTAGAATCGAAGTTGTGAAATATTTTATATTCTAGAGTTTGTTCGATAAGTCATAAGTGAATAGTCATTTTTTTTATAAAATTTCAGGTTATTTATCTTTATTTTTATTGTGCCGTATGATATATGCTCTTTTCTAAACAAGCCTCTAATTTGCACTAGATTGGTATTACATAAAAAAAAAAAAAAGAAGAAGAAAAAAGTCAATGACCTTATAACTAATTGTTATTGGAGTAATTCCAACGCTAAGAAATGGTAGGTTCGATCTCTAGTAAGAATAGATAAAATAACTTATCCAAAAAGGGAAAAAGAAAGAAAATGAGAATGTACACATTTAAGAAGTTAAATAAAAGTGATACGGTGTGTTAAATAAAAGTGATACGGTGTTGAAGTTTGGTAGTTTAGTTGATAAGAGCATATCCAACCATACTCTTATCCTTCTTCCTCAAAATATAATATTTTATTTCACTATTCATCCCAAAATCTTAAACTCAATTCCACTTTCATTATAATTTACATCACTTTTTTAATATTTTACTAATAAATTAATTAACATTTTTTTCAAAGCTACAATACCTCAATAAAATTAAACTATTAATATTCACTATTAGATACTATTTATTTAATTTATCAATAAAATATTTTTTTTTAATATTTTTTCTCTCCAATACACAAATTTCAAGAAAAATTAATACACAAACAAAAATAAATAATATTTTTGACTCTCTAAATTTATCTAACCCGTTGGACATGCTCTAAATACCCACATCTAAAACTAAAAGATCTTAAATTTGAATCTCAAAGATATTTAGATATTTTATAATTATTATGGAATTGATATTCTCTTTTATGAGACTAACAATAAATAAATATAAAAATTTTCTTAAAAATAAAAGCAATATGGTTGTTGTTGACATGATAATAAAATTTTTAGAAACGAATAATTAAGAAGTATGAGTTAATGGATATATGTGTTCTACGCAATTAATTTACTTGTTAACGCGAACAACTCAATCAATCCATACACGTGCTTCAAAGAGTTGGCAATTGCAAGGACAGTTGCGGCGGTTCCAACTCATCGGGTCCAAATTGGAGTTGGAACTTGTTTGAAAAGGGACTAAGCCGGGTGGCCACTACGACTACGGCCCATCCCGCACCCAGACTCATTTGCACGGTAGTTGCAAAAGTTGCAACTGTTGTCCAGAAATTGGGTGGGAGGGGAGAGTGGAGAGTTTTCTCATTGTATCATGTTTAATGAACACGATGCTTAAGAAAACTAATAGAAAAAGTCAGGGGTTGTATAATTGAGAAAAAAATTTATTGTTTTTCAAAAAATTAAAAAATAGAGATAAAAAAATTTGATTGGCAAATATTTTCTAAATATTTTTAATTTTGAAAAAATAGAAAGAAAAAAAATATTTTTTAAAGTAAATATAGCATCAGTTTTTACATCTCGAAAACTCAGGAAATTAGAATAAAAATAACAGTAAAAGAAGATAAATATCAGGCATTTGGATTGTGGACATACAAATATAATTTCATAATGCAATTCGGATTTAACGAAGCTACTTGAAGTTATTGTTAGTTTTAATTTCGTTCTTACCATTCTTAATTGGTAGTAGAGCTTCCTAAGTAGTTTCTTAGATCTGGTTGAAAATCATAATGAAGTTGTAGTAGTTCTGCTGCTGTTATTTCAGTGATCAATTGATGATTTTGAGATGGTTTTTTGTTGTTCTATTGTTCATTTCAGAATGCATACTTTATATAGATTTAAAGTATGAAATGAGAACTTTTCACAGAAACAAAGGGAGATTATTAAAGAAGAAATGCATGTCCAAACTCCGAAGAATGGTAATCCACATGGGACAATTTCACATTACCAATTAATTTATTGTTTCTTAAAATAACAGGCGGATTTACAAAATTTAGTGCGCATCACTTCAAAACATCAAATATTAGAAGAATATTAGGTCAATCTTTACGTTGTCTATGACGTGTGTCATCACATGCTCCAAATAGTACACAGTCGGCCCCAACAATGCATGAGCGCCTGTAATGCATGCTCTCACCACAGCAAAAATTCAAATATCAAATACCATACCAGTTGATTACTATTTGGATACTAAAATAAAATTATATAGACATGGTTGAATATAATTAAATGCTATTTGAATATCGTTTGTACACTAAAATAACATTCCATAATACAGTTGAAAACCAAAATAATAAAGGTTGGAAATCTGTTGAAAATTGTTTGATACTATTTAAATATTGTTCAAATATAAAAAATATTCCATGTACAACTTTTATAAAAAATATTGAGGAAATTATCTTGTCACTTGTGAGTCCACTTTACCGTTACAACTTTTATTGTGTCTACCAGTATATTAAAACTTTTAAAATGCTAAAAATAGTATTATAATTCTTGAAATGTCTAAATATATTTAAGGCGGTTTTTGGTTTCTCGATCTCTTGCTTTCTCTCTTTGCGCCCTTCTCTCTCTTCCATCACCTCCGCAAGCAACAACAAGCACTGTTCTGTCACAACACAAGACAAACAGCTCTGTTAACAACTCCAACACAAATTTGAAATTACCTTCATCATTCGTTACCTGCTGCCGGCAGAGCCCGTCATTACCGACCACTGCAGGCATGGCTTTGTTTCGCAAGTTGTTCTACCGAAAACCTTCTGATGGCCTTCTAGAGACCTGCGAGCACGTTTTCGATTGGTTCTTTGTCTGGACTTTGCGAGATTGAACCACAACACAATTTCGTTCTTCAATTTCTTGAAACAGGAAACCGTTGCATCACGGTGGAGTTGTGTGAGCTTAAATGCTTCCAAGGTTTTGGCTTAATAATATTTCAAATTTGTACTACAGAAACCGACTGATTTTTATTTGTTTTTGTTTGATTAGGTGCGAAAGGGTCTCTCTAAAGACAACAAAGCACATAAACTGGCTTTTCGGGATTGAAGCCGTAAGCTCTGCTATTTCTTCTTGTAACACGCCATGTCGTTTGCTTCTGTAGGCAATTACTAGTATATGTCATGTGTCCTGATGATTTGTAGATTGACTTGAGGCATCATTATGGGCATGGTTTGCATAAGTATTATGAAGAGTCGTGTGAGGCAAAGTCTGGTCAGTGATTTTCTACTGGTATTTTTTTTTTTGCATGAACATGTTGCTAGGTTAGAGCAACTCCAGCCTGGCGTTGGAGTTGCGCAAAACTGGAGAGTTGTGCTGGGTTGGCAACCCTGTGCAACTCTCCACTGAAGTTTAAAGATTGTTTACTGTGCCACGCCATTCCTGGAGTGGCACTGTAGACTCGCTATAGTTAAGTTTTTTTTTTGTATTTTCATCTTCTTCTTTTGTTATCATTTATTTTTTTAATTCTACTTTCATTTATACTCATATAAATACATATAAATTATTTGTTAGACTATTATGTATTGTTTTGTATATTTTTTTGTATGTTTTAACTAATTAATGATATAGTTAATTATGTTAATAAGTTAATTAATTTATACAATTATATAATAAATAAATTTATAAAAATTAAAACAAATTCATACACTATAAAATAAAAACATAGTGGATTAATACTGGTATAGATTAATATGACATAATGTTAGTGCATGCCCAAATTCCAAGA